>PUQB01000215.1:327500-395908 GCA_003024785.1 Selaginella tamariscina | reverse complement strand
GTATTTCTTTTAATTTTTTTTTATATTAGCTTAATTTATTACTCAATATACATTAGCTAAAGTTTCTTCTTCATCTTAAGTAAAGCTGCAGTTCTCGAACCACCAGTTACGCTTGGACGTGGAGGTGTTTGAGTAGGTAACTCTTCTGGTCTAATGTTCTCTGCAAGCTTGTTTGTTGCCAACCTAGAGAGTTCGAAACTCTTCTCGGTTCCTATAATATTCCTTCCGAGCTCGACGGCAGCTAACAATGATGACCCGGTTCCGGAACCAATATCCCAGACTAGGTCGCCAGGTCTACTGAGACGCTCGATCAAAAGCTGCATGAGTCGAACACTCTTCGGTTGAATCATAATCCTGCACAATCTTCCATTAGGATAAACATAGCAAAGCACTTCCTTACCAAGCCTCCTGATAACGGTCGGCAGTGTCGACGAGGATCGTGTTCGTCAACGCCAGAGGGTTTGGCCTCTTCGACTTCTTCTCAGAGCTTTGCAGCACCAAGAGAACTAACAAGTTATCCTGCCACATAGACCAAGTTAAACTTGAACTTGAATAGCTAGCTTACCTTAATTTTGTCACGGTATCCCCAGCCTCGTGCACGGTAGACGCTGTAAGTCCCTGCAACCTCCAAGTTGATTACTGCAGCCGCCTGAATCACCGCCGAAACAGAAGGAGAACTCGCGAAGACGACCATGAAACCACTCGCTGCCAAGTGCATTCCACTGAACTGCAAGGCCTCCTCAAACTTCACCGGATCTAGCTGCACAATGTCCTTGTTGATGCTAGCACCTCCATATACAAGCTCATTGGGCAAGTCGAGGATGATGAGGTTGAAGCCGTATTCACCTACCACTTCCTGGAACAACGTTTGTGACTCAACCGTATGTAGTCTGTCAACCTGTTCTCGGAGCTTGGTGTACACCTCTGTCTGGGAAGCACCTGGCTCGAAGAAAGACCTGCTCATCTCCTCCATGTCGCACACAGCTAGGTCGTAGGATCCACGGGATGCAGCCAGGGTCGGATGAAGGTCATCAGGTCGTCCTTGATGTCCAAACTAGCTACAAGTGGCTGTACCTCATTGATTGTAAAGTCGAATGCCGGCGGAGGTGCTGTAGAAGAGCTTGGTCCCGCTCCCGATCCCTTTGCAGGTGTAGTTGTCTTCCGCACCGTCTTCTTCATCTTGCTCTTCTTGATAGCCTCTACTTCTTCTGGCTCCCAAACAATCGCTGGTAGATCATTGGCGTGCATGTCGAATAGTGTGCTCTCCCAAGCTGGTGGCTGTTGCGACGGACAGTCGAGCCAGAATGGAACATGCTCCCGTTCGAACGGTGTTAGAGCTCCTCTGCTCTTCGACCACATGTGAGGCTCGCTTGTATGATCTGTCCACAGCTTCATCGTATGGGACGGTGTCATTTGCTTCGCCAGTATGAACCTGCAACACAAAGTCAGACAGTAGCAATGCTGGATTGAAAGCTTACCTCCATATCATCCGACGCGCAGATTCCTCACGCTCCAGAAACTCATTCGGCTCCATCGAATAAGTGAACCGTATGCAGTCATGGAAGGGCTGAAAGACCAGGCACTTGCTCCGAATTCTCATCTCGTCAAACCAGCTCATGAAGTCGACATCCGTTCCAACTTCTTCACCATCCTCTCGCAACCCCTTAAGGATCTGAATGGCTTCCTCGCGCACAGCCTTCCAATATAAGTCCAAGGTGAACCACTTGATCCACTCTTTGTCCTGCATGCCCGGTAGCCCAAGTGTCTGTTGTTCTGCCTTGGATTCGAGACGGGTGAGCTTGTTGAGGTATCGGAGTCGCAGCATGTTTGGAATCTTCGCCCTTGACATCGCATACAGCTTCTCAATGCCCATCCAGCGACACTGCTTATGAGAGATGTTTGTCACCTTCTGGAACCACTCCTCCCCCAAGTCTGGGTCTATGATGGAGAGGAACTTGTGCATACGCTTGTCATGCTTCTTGTATACTAGCTGCTTAGGTTCACCTCAACCTGTGGATTGCCCTTAGCACTGGTGACTGCTCTGTCGAGATCATCGTCGATCTCGTTCTGCACATAGAACAAGTTAAAAATTTCTTTCCTATAAATTAAATCGGAGGTTACCTTGAAAAGTATCTTTGCGCAGATCAGGTTCGGAAGAGGATGCCAAGCCGTCTTTCCTGATGAACTCTCCTTCCACTTCCGCACCTCAAGACGATCAACCTCCGTGAGTGACTCGAGGATTTTCTGAGTTCCTTCTGTACTAGTGCAGACCGCCTTTACAGCGAGGAGAATATGTGGTAGCGTTGTTTCCACAGATGTTGCTGAAGATCTGTTCAACGAAACTGTAAGTCTAAACTCTTAACAAAAAGAAAAGAAAATACTCACATGTTAATCGATTGGAACATCGAAACCAGTTGAAGAATGTCGAGGTTCTCCGTGGAGATGAAACTCGATCGAACGCGAATAGCCCATCGCTGGTTGTCCTCTGCATCCTCTCGGTACAGCTTCTGCAAAGCCTGTAGCCTATGGTTCCCGTCCCAGCAGCTAAACTTCCTGTTTGAGAGCCTTGAAGCCCACTGTTTGTACTCCGGCTGAGTAAGAGCTTGCTCGAAAGACCGGTGCTGCTCGTACTGAATCGTGTCCTTCGACAGCTCCGATAGCTCCTCAGCAGTGAGTCGATCTCCGATGGACAGAATGAACAAGGCCGTGTTGCGTAGATAACCAGCCTTCTTCAACGATGACACCAGCCTGTCCAAGTCCCCTGGGTTCACTCGTCGAACCACCTCGTTGGAATGTATTCTGCAGATGGGCACATCAGGAGGATCACCAAGTCCCTTGATAGTAATTTTGTCGAGCAGGTTTGCTGAGCTCTCCAAATGCAGGCTCGCCGGTATGCTGTATAACTCCTTCGGCTCCTTATCGCTCTTCGCCTTCTTGCCTTTTGAATCAGCTTTCCCGCGGCCTCTCTTTTTGCTGACTGCCTCCTCCAAGTCGTCCTCGCTAGCTTCAGCTGCCTCTGTCATCTGCACTTGCTCGTTCAGGACTGCAACCTCAGCGGATGAAGGAGGCAACTGCGACGAGCTCTCCGGGAAATCTGTGATTGTTGGTGGAGGCTGTTCTTGCTCAACTGCTACTACTCCAGACTGAGTCACTGGAGGATCCTCCTTTGGTACATTAGATGGTTCTCCTCTCTTGCCTCGCTTCTGCTTCGATATCCTCTTCTCTTCCCGTGGCTCTTCATCAGGCGCAGTCTCTAGTAGACGTTTTGAAGCTCTCACCATTTTGGGAAACTCTGGAAAGTAAACACACAAGTCAATTGATGAGGAGTCAAAATAAAAAAACAAACAAAGATGACTAACCTTGTGGCTGCCGACTCAAGCTAGATGCTGCCGACCCTCTCAGTCGGCAGAGAGATGTAGAAGAAAAAACCTGCCGACTGAGATAGTTTGTGCCGACTCTGTCAGACGGCACAGAAGAGATAATGGTGCCGACTGAGATAGGATGGTGCCGTCCCTCTCAGACGGCACAAATGGGAAGACCCATTAACTGTTTTAAAAGAAATACTTGAGACGCAAAGAAAAAAAAAACTAATTCAAAATACCTTGTGGCTGCCGACTGAAGAAGGATGGTGCCGTCACTCTCAGTCGGCACAAATGGGAAGACACTATAACTCTGAAAAAAAACATTGTTATACGGATACTTGAGCCGCAGAGCAAAATATAAACAAATTCAAAATACCTTGTGGCTGCCGACTGAAGAAGGATGGTGCCGTCACTCTCAGTCGGCACAAATGAGAAGACACATTAACTCTGAAAAAAAACAATGTGATACGAATACATGATCCAGAAAGCAAAAAATAAATATATCGAACATACCTTGTGGCTGCCGACTGAACTAGGATGGTGCCGTCACTCTCAGTCGGCACAAATGGGAAGACCCATTAACTCTGAAAATAAAAACCTTGTGATACGAATACTTGAGCCAGAAAGCAAAAAAAAACAAATCGAAAATACCTTGTTTTTGCCGACTGAACCAGGATGGTGCCGTCACTCTCAGTCGGCACAAATGGAAAGACCCATTAACTCTGAAAAAAAACATTGTGACACGTATACTTGAGCCGCAAGGAAAAAAATAAATAAATCGACGATACCTTGTGTTTGCCGACTGAACCAGGATGGTGCCGTTGCTCTCAGTCGGCACAAATAAGAAGACCCTATATCTCTGGAAAAAGAAATACTTTGAGCAGCAAATCATAAAATACAGAAATTACACATACCTTGTGGCCGCCGGCTGAGCAGGATGGTGCCGAGAATCTAAATCGGCACAGAAATCTCCATTGTTATACTTGGGCGCTGCACGAATCGAGTCGAAATGGATGGCGCCGCAGTGGAAACCGTAACTCTGAGATCTGAGATTAAAGAAACCCTCTGGATCTACCGCAGTGGAAACAGATCTGAGATTGAAAGAACCCTAGCCGCAATGGAAACAGTAAACCCTATCTACCAAAAAACCCTAGCCGCAATGAAAACAGTGAACCCTACGGAATAAATGTGACATTAATATTTAGGGTTTATTTTAAAATATGTGAATAATTGGTAAATGTGAAGATATTTCAAATCATAAAAGGTAGAAATTAAATTAAATCGGTGATACTAGAGAGGACATCATTAAGAACACTGTGAACTGGGCAGCATAGAATTAATTATATACAAACGTGTATTCACGTTTATTTTAACGATTGTAATTTTTTTTGGTAAGAGAAAGTGTGTTTAATCTTTTGCTTTGCTTTCCTAAACCACCGAGCTTTCTCCTTGCGTTGTCATGGCCAGAGTTACCTATGAAGGCATTGACAAAGATTTCCCAGTCGATGAAGATGGAAATGCTTTTGTGTTTGAACATGATCTTCACATTGCTTTCAACATTCCTTGTTGGTTCAGTATACATGTGGTTCAATTGATGTCAGTTTCTGCGAGTTCTGGAGAAGATGTGGAGTTGTTACCAGAAGGCAATGCATCAAACCAGTTTGTCTTTTACACATTGTGCCCGGCAAAGGGCCCGTTGTTCAGGTTGCGGACAGAGGAGCGTGAGGAATCCATGCTGGTGTGTCTTCTAAGAGCAGACAAATGTAGGATAGGGAAGGATCTCATTGGTTCGTCTGAAGTTAAACGAGTCTCTGAACTACCGCAGATATACAATGGAAATGTCATTTTCGAACTTCCCCCTAAGACAGAAAGCACAGAGAAGTACTCGGGGATGAATCGCAAGGATGGCTGCTACCATTGGACACACCCGAGCACAACACACTGGCATGTTCCGGCGCGAGTCAGTCGAAGTTCATGTGTCGGACATCTCCAATGCATCAATCCTACTTGCCCCTACTTGGCTTTTGAGAAGAAAGCAAATGAATGTCACTTCAAGGGTGCTGTGGAGAAGGCAAAGACAACTGAGACAGGCAAAGTAATAGGCATAAAATGTAAGCATTGTGGAGAGGAGCCATTGCTGGTGCACACTTGTCCGGCTTATGTGTACTACATTCTGCCAGACGACATTTCTTTTACAAGGTTGTTCATTCACAGAGGTGTTCATCAGCATCCAGTCAGCCCCTCAGTGTCAGCTTCAAACGTTCAGCGAGCCAGATCTAGTGTCAGCAACGTGGTAAAGAGCAGTCCGCGAACCAATCAACGAGTGATTGAGTTTCAAGCCGCGCGTGAGCTCATCTTTGAAGAACTTTTCAAGGAAGAAGGAGAAGTCTCGTACACTGGTTTACTCTCAAAACTTGAACCTCTAACAAACCATCGAAGGTATTTTTTTTAGATCTCTACACACTGACGTGACCTTTTCTTTAGGACTCGGGACTGGATTACACAATCAAGACAGAAGGAGACACACTTTAGAGAGGGTTACGAGGGTCTTCTGGAGCTGAAGACAAAGCTGCCAATACCTTTCATTCACGTCATACATGTTCCAGGGATGGAACTGCATGGTGCTGAGGAGCAGCCTCTGATCTTCAAAATGACAGTTGAGGGACCGGGTTCAGGAGTTGAGTACATCAGAAGGTGTCAAAGTGGAGGAGACCTTCATGATCAATGGGTTGTTCTGGACCACACGCACCGCATACCAGACTGGGCGACAATTGGAATACACCTTTATGACCCATTGTAAGTTGTAAAACTCTTCATAACACTTTCTAATCTTCGTTATCTAACGCTCTCTTGCAGTGTCAGATCCATGGTGACTATAGCTTACGCAGATATGTGCCGCGAAGATAATGTTGCAGTGCTGAAGTTCTTGAACACAATGCTAGAGGTTTGTAAGAAGCAGGGTTTGGAGAATGTCAACTTTGCTGGTTTCATGTCGGATGAGGCTGGAGCGATATGGATAGCCTTGCGCCAAGTATTCAACAACGGAGCAAAGATGAAAGGGAGGGAAAGAAGCTGTCTGTTTCACTTTATGCAATCTGTGCGTCAGGTGACAAAGAAATGGATCGCAGAAGAACATCGCGAAGAACACATGAAGCTTGCTCGTGCCTGGCCTGCAGCACTGAATGAACAATCTAAGAAAGAACAACTGGCAATTCTCGAGTCTTTTTGGGAAGGACGAGCGTCAAACATTCGAGCTTTGAAGACATGGCTGTCTTGGTGGATCAGGCATGAGGACCACATCTCCATGGCGGAACTGGGAGACATGACAGAAGAAGGACTCGCGAGCGTTCCAACTACAAACAATGCTGAAGTGATTCACGCTAGAGCAAGAAGAGCAAGATTGGCCAAAAGAGTACCACTGCTGGAGGCGACAATGTTAGACCTCACCGATGCAGTTATGCAGAGTGCGAAGGTGAAAGCGGCAATAGAAGGGAGGTATACAGGGTCAGGGCCTTCGAAGGAAACTCTGTTGAAACGAGTGCAACGCAAACTCTCTGAGGGGAAAAGTGTATCTCCATCAACAATTATTAATCTGGTGGAAGGCGAGGAACACTTGACCAGCCCGGAGTTCACGTGTACCACTAACGTTCGAGTGCAAACTGTTAGGAGAACAGTCACAGGAACAGAACAGTCTGATGCTCGACGTTCACACAGACATGATGTAGAGTACACAGAGCGGGTGGTCCAAAACAACAGGAGAAAGAGGTTAAGGTTCGAAGAGGTTTCGGAGAGAGAGATTGCTCAAACAGAGTGGGCCATCAGACGAATCGGAGCATCCAGTAAGGTTAAGTGTTTGGGGATGAATCAGGAAGGAACTGCTCTGTGTGGAAAACCAATCGGTTATCCAAGCAGAGTGCCAGCACCAGGATTCTATGGAAAACGAATGTACATTGATGCCTTGGGGAATGAGGAGTATGTACAACAGATGATGTGGTTCTGCCCAAAAGATTCAGGGTGTTTCACGCGGCCAAACGGCAAAATTCTTCGGTCACGTATTCCAACACCACCAACGGTTTGGCCTGTGCTCAAGGAAACGAAGCTGACAAGTGAGGAGGTCAGAGAACTACAGGATGCAGGCTTTGTTCTGGAAGGTTTACAGGGGATGGCAGGAAGAGTAGATGAGGGTCAGAAGGACAAAACACCATCGCCACCACGTGGAGCTGGATCTACAACAATTCCACCTTTCGAAGGACGTATGGTTCGGACTCCAACAAAAATGTCTAAGGAACAAGAGAAGAATTTCCGCAAGGCCAAGACGTTTTTAGGTTGTGTGCGAAATGTTGAAGTGACAGCTAGAGGACGGAAGGAGGCTTTCGTTGTGTCGGCAGGAAATGACTCTGCAAAGGTGACTATTAATACTTATCCTTCATGCAGTTGTTCTACATTTCAGAAGAGCAAAAGTTGGAGCCCATGTGTACACATGTACTTCGTCTATAGCCGTGTGCTTGGCTTGAACCCGGAAGTCACATATTTTCACAAGGCGATCGCTCAGTGACATGGAGGTCCACCGTTTGCTGGTGAATTGCAACAGAGTTCATGACCCACCGGTGCTACAAGGATAAATGGTTTAGGGTTTAGGATAATGTCTTATTAAGCCAGTGGGCATATATTAAGCCAGTGGCGTATATTAAACCAGTCGGCATATTAAAAAAACTTATATATTCTAGAATATTCTTGAGAATATGCTAGAATATGCTAGAATAACCCTAGAATATCCGCGAATATACTAGAATAATATGAAGCCTCCTGAGCCGGAGCTCCTTTTCGCCGAGACCCTTGACAGCTTAGAGCGACCGTAGCAACCCATCTTCTCACCCTTCAGATCAGCAGATCCTTCATCAGTGGATGGTTGAAATGCTTCACCCTCACAAGGAAGCGCACCTGCTGGCTCTCTTCCTCGCCCACATAGATTGGAACAAGTCCGTTTTGATGGGCACCTCATTTCCCTTCTTCTTCAAGGAGCTGCCACGACCGTGCAGCACCCAATCTCTGATGTTGCGGAGAATCTTGGAGGCCCTATGTTGGCGTGCCTCCATGTACAGACCTGTCAAGGCGCAAACTCCACTTCTTCTTCCCCTTCTCTCTTTAACCTAATGCCACGTGGGTATTTATAAATGAATCCGACGTCATACGCCAGGCATATCTGATGTGGCTTTCTTTAATCTTACTCCTAAACCATGTTTGTTGGCACGTAATAAGCAAGTCCATTCTACAATATCGGGCTTGAAAGGCATAGTGAACACGAGTTCCCGGGCTTCATCCGACCGTGGAGTTCGGCAAAGTAGATCGACCATGCAACTGTAATGTTGGTAGTTGGCTCCACATGGCATTCCATTCAAACTGCAGAAATAAACATCTACCTTGGTAAGCCTTGTCCTCATGGCTACATGCACACGGTAAAACAAGGAGGCATATATCATTTGGTAACTCATACATTGCCATCTCAGTTAGAATCTTCAAAACTCGTAAACTTTTCCTTTGTTGGCATATACCATAAGCATCACATTCCACGACATGAGAGTTTTAACAGGAAGATTATGAAACATCTTCTTAGTGTTATCTATATGCCTGTTCTGTGCATACGCAACGAGCATTGCATTCCATGAGACAGTGTCTCGCACTGGCATTCTCTCAAACATGTGCTCGGCAGAGGAAATATGATATGCAGCTAACATGACATTGTAGATAACATGAGGAATCCCATCAAAAATACATTTTGCCTTTGGATATGTCCATTTCAGTTATCATTGAAGTCCAGGAGACTAAGTCCCACTGTGGGATTGTGTTAAACACCTGCTCAGCCTCCTCAACATGCCCGTTCTCATAAGCTGCAAGCATGGAAGTCCACACTACTAAGTCCTTAAGGGCATCTGATCGAACATACTCTTGGCAGCTGCCAGGTGTCCATCTTGGGCATATCCAGATAGCATTGTACTCCACGAGAGGAGGTTCACTTCTGGCGGCTGGCTGAATATATACATGGCACCGTTGAGTTGCCCGTTCTGAACATGTGCAGCTAGCATAGCATTCCATGTAACCAAGTCTCGATCTGGGATGTGATCAAAGACTTGTCAAGCTGAGTTTACGTTTCCGTCCTGAGAGTATGCAGATAACATCAGAGTCCAGGAGATGATATCTCTTTGTTGCGCCTCGTTAAAGAGAGTCACACACGTTAGGAGATGCCCAATCCGGGCATATGCAGAAAGGAGAAAATTTGAGCTTACTAAGTTGTGCTGTGGCATACTATCAAAGGTCCTTTTTGCATCCTCTAAGAATGAGTTCTGTGCATACCCAGACAAAAGAGTGTTCCAATATATCAAGTCGCGAAGTGGCATTTTTTCAAAGAGGTCCTTGGCCTGTGTGAGAAGCCCTTTCCGACTGTATGCAGCTAGCATAGCATTCCATGCAACGAGAGTCTTTTTGGGTATTTGATCGAACACACACTTGGCTTCTTCCACACACCCGTTCCTGGAATATGCAGTTATCATGAACACCCAGGAGAAGTGTCGAATGCAGCTCGAGCCTGTTGTGGGCTTCCGCATCTGCCATACATTTTCGATCAGCTTGTTTAATGTGCATGTTTCCCCTTTTGTTTTTGCTGTGGAAAGACGTGTGAATGTTTGTATCATATCCATTGTATAGCTTGAACTTCTCACTTATTAGTATGTATACTCTCTTTCTCTTCTCTATGCATGTATATAAGCAATATCCAGATCTATACTCTCAGGGTTATACATTATTAAAGAAGAAACAATGAGTATATACAAGTTCAAATCAGTTTGGTGAGCTTAACAATGCACATGATCCCAGGGGATTGACAACAACCCTTCTCTACTTCAAGCAAATTCTTCATCGCTGGATGGGTGAGATGCTTCACCCATGTACAGGCCTGCCATGCCCTTCGTCTTCAACCTAATGCCATGTGGCCTTTTATAACGTGTAAGAAGCTGAATATCCCTCGGAGAGTTTGGTAGGGTTTGCATTCGCTATGGCGGCGAGGTAAGTTCTGCCAGAAGATCTTGAGGATTCTCATTATTTGTGTTGTAGTGGCGGCATTGCAGAAGTTGTATATGCTGTTGTTTCCTTATGAGATAAAAACGATTGAATCTAACATTGAAGCAAGTGCTGAAGATCTCTTCAAATTGGTCAGTGTCTTTAAGCCCTACCAATATCGCGGAGATGAGAAGCTACGACTATCATATGATAGAGATTGAGCCAAAAGTTGGTGCTGCTGTGCCGATGCCGGATTTCTTTGGCTCACTGGGCTGGCTTCCTGGGAGGATAACCCGTACACTCTCCGAGATGGGTCAACCAGGACATAGGCAGAAAGGTTGACGGCCCATAGGAAGGTGAATAAAGATGTCTCTAAACGGGACTATGGCAAACTTAAGAGCTCATGACAAGTGGTGGTTACTGGATTGGTAACGAGTATCTTCAGACTGTAGGCAAGGCTCCTTTCAAGGAATGCTTAGTGACTGTTCTGGGAGCTACTCGGACCAATGAGACGTCCATGGTTTTGAGAGTTCTGTGGGCTTTATATCAAGTTGGAAACACTTGTGCTGGTGGCCTAGGAAAAAATCCACTGTATACATAAGAAAAATGCAAACTTAACCTTTGTATACATGAAAAAAAAAACATTTGCTCAAACCTCATATATTTTAAGTCTAACCTCTTATGTGAATTATTTTTTTTTTGCTGGCGACTAGGAGGTTCTCACAACTTTTTTGAAAGGATGTAACAAAAGTGTCAACTCTGATCTATCACATTCATGTAAAAAGTGCCTAAAACAAAATATGTGAGGAAAAACAAATCTTGCATTTAGTTCATTATTCCATTATTGGATCAAAGATCAAATAAATTTGCTAATAATGGAATCTAGGTCCACTGCTTTATAATAATGAAGGTCATAAGTATAAATCTAAATGAGGTAGACTCTTGTATTTGTTGGCCTATTGTTGAGGTCAATAAAGCCTTTGTGATAACTTGATTTTTTACTATTGATCTTCACTATTCGACCAAGTCACCATCTCCATTTTGTTTTATTGCTACATTGTTGAGGTTGTTTAATTTCATAAAGTACCCCCACATCACTACCAATATAGATGATAATTAGAAGCTCGAACCTTGGTAAGCTTGTTTTTGCTCAGAAAAGGATTGTCATTTAACCTACTCACTAAAGTCCTCTTAAAAACCTGCTTTTTGTCAACAAGAATAAAAGTGTTAATCTTTTCATGATCATGTCCATCTTTATGTGACTCTTCTTCATTAGAAAATGCAATTTTGTTGCGGCTGCTTGTTCTTCTTGAGCTTAAAGCTCATTTGGATTTATAATGCCATAACTATCTTGATTTTAACTATCAACTTCATCACTAACATTAACAATGACTTCCTTGGACACTTTAGTAAGTCCTTATTTAACTAGGGTGCATCCCATCAAGCATCTGTCAATTTCATACCAAGAGTTTCACACTTCTCTTGTGTTGCAACCAAGCCCCTTTTTAGTGCTTGAATGAGCCTCTCATCTGTTTTTACTCCACTATAATATCGTAAATTGCAAAGTTCAATTTGATGTCCACAAAAATCCTCCTCCAACTTTGACCAAATGCATTCATGCCTCATGTGTCTTGATGGTATAAATACATTCCTTGTTGTCTTCAACTCTACAATCTGGTTCATGTTCTTAATAGCTGAAATAAACTGGCCACCATCATAAGTTCTCTTAAATTGTGGTTGAGAGCCAACCTTGCTGAAAACATTCTTGCAAACATCAGAGCCTATAGAAGCAAAAGGAAGCCCTAGAGTAGGATACTTATCTCTAAAGAGCTTCACCAATAGCACAATGAAGTGGCAACTCATTTGAATATTCATGAAACACTCATTGCTCACAAAATTTTCCTTGAGCTTGTACTAGAAATGGTTGAGCAACCAGAGCCTTCACAATCTATGAAGTGAATAAAGAATGAAAAAATAAAAGGAGGTGATTAAACCAAACCTGAAAAAGAAGGATACTGTTGATGTGGCAACTACTCTCTTCGCAATTGATTTTGTTGAAGACATGAAGATGTCCATATACAATGCTACCACTTCCAAGTACACATGTGTCCCTATGTTCTCAGCTGCACTCTCAAGATAGAAAGGCAGTGTTGCACTTTTTTACTTGCTATTCTTTGAACAACAACCCAGTTTTGTCGATCTCGTCTCTCCACATCTCCAGCACATAGCCCATGTTGTTTATGTGGTAGAAGCTTCCAAACGTCCATGATATGGTTCATTGTGATCAAATTATTTCCAACAACTAGTGCTCTTGAAGCAACATTGATAGCATTGACTAGTTTTTTCCCATTATGAATGTAGTCTTGGTCATGTAGATCCTCAACGTCCCCATCCACTGTCATTGATGTAAACATTTTCCAGCCTTCCCAATAAATGGCAAATGGCATCATCTTTGTCTTGTTGTAATCTTGCAATTGTGCCTTTCTTCGACACTTGTCACCATCAAAACCATGGCCAACAATTGGACCCAATACAAAGCGAATATGTCTTTTCCATAACATAGAAAGCTCTAACCATTGGTAACGATAAAGAAGCTTGTTAAGTTGGTGAAAAAAATCTAAACAATTTTCAAACTTGTTGCATGTTAATTGCACAAATATAACTAGTTCTGGTAAGGTTAGAAGTAAAGGGTTGACCACCATGATTCTTGCATATGAAGCTTTAAGATTTTGTTGAAAAGCTTGTATGATGTTGTCATACCCGGCCTCTCATTCACCAATAACAACTTGGAAATTTGTTTCACATGTATGCTCGTTATTTTTGCCACAAAAGGTAAGTAATGTATTTGTTTTGTGCTGCCACAACGCTAATGACTTTATTCTTGTTTCATATAAACCTCTATGTTCACCGACCAATCAATTATATATAGCTGCTATCACGACCTTGTGCAAAGGCCGAAACTTTTAGAATAAGGGCAGAACCCTTGAGTTGAAAGGAGGAGATTGTATTCAAGAGAGAAATAAATACAAAATGAAACACAAGGCTGAAGATTGGTGTTGAATGATTCTGAGAAATCTGGAACTGGAACCCTATTTATATATCTGAGGTCCTAAGGATTGTGTGATCCACAATTGGTCTGGAACATGCGTATGAATATACGCCTTGCTGTTGATGGTGTAATTCAATATCTAGGATCATACGGACAAGTTGGCTAACACATATGTGTCTTAGCGAAAAGGTCTTGGGTTTAAGTCCTGTGAAAGATAAAAAATAATCCATGATCAACATA
Source organism: Selaginella tamariscina (assembly GCA_003024785.1). Classification (NCBI taxonomy): domain Eukaryota; kingdom Viridiplantae; phylum Streptophyta; class Lycopodiopsida; order Selaginellales; family Selaginellaceae; genus Selaginella; species Selaginella tamariscina. The sequence goes on along the minus strand of PUQB01000215.1, from coordinate 382,204 downwards.
GTGAAGCTGACCACGAACAAGCTTGGAGTTAAGAATTGCAGCAACCTTTCACTATCCCCCACCATGAACAAGCTTGGAGTTAAGAATTGCAGCAACCTTACAGCAACCTTACATTATCCCCCACCACGAACAAGCTTGGAGTTAAGAATTGCAGCAACCTTACACTATCCCCCCACACGAACAAGCTTCCACCACGAACAAGCTTGGAGTTAAGAATTGCAGCAACCTTACACTATCCCCCCACCACGAACAAGCTTCCACCACGAACAAGCTTGGAGTTAAGAATTGCAGCAACCTTACAGCAACCTTACATTATCCCCCACCACGAACAAGCTTGGAGTTAAGAATTGCAGCAACCTTACACTATCCCCCACCACGAACAAGCTTCCACCACAAACAAGCTTGGAGTTAAGAATTGCAGCAACCTTACACTATCCCCCCACCACGAACAAGCTTGGAGTTAAGAATTGCAGCAACCTTACACTATCCCCCACCACGAACAAGCTTCCACCACGAACAAGCTTGGAGTTAAGAATTGCAGCAACCTTACACTATCCCCCACCACTATCCCCCACCACGAACAAGCTTGGAGTTAAGAATTGCAGCAACCTTACACTATCCCTCTTCGATGACGAGCACCACGCATCATAGTGAAGCTAACCAACCACAAACAAGCTTGGAGTTAAGAATTGCAGCAACCTTACACTATCCCCCCTTCGATGACGAGCACCATGCATCATAGTGAAGCTAACCACGAACAAGTTTGGAGTTAAGAATTGCAGCAACCTTACACTATCCCCCTTCGATGATGAGCACCATGCATCATAGTGAAGCTAACCACGAACAAGTTTGGAGTTAAGAATTGCAGCAACCTTACACTATCCCCCCACCATGAACAAGCTTGGAGTTAAGAATTGCAGCAACCTTACACTATCCCCCCTTCGATGACGAGCACCATGCATCATAGTGAAGCTAACCACGAACAAGTTTGGAGTTAAGAATTGCAGCAACCTTACACTATCCCCCTTCGATGATGAGCACCATGCATCATAGTGAAGCTAACCACGAACAAGTTTGGAGTTAAGAATTGCAGCAACCTTACACTATCCCCCTTCGATGGCAAAGATCAGGAGCATGAACAAGATGAGTAGCCAGGCTCCCAAGTGCATTCACATTCCACCCATCGGCAAAGATCAAGAGCATGAACAAGATGAGTAGCCAGGCTCCCAAGTGCGTTTGCTGGGCGGCAAAAAATAATCCATGATCACTATTTTGATATAGTGAAGCTGACCACGAACAAGCTTGGAGTTAAGAATTGCAGCAACCTCGAAGAGTAGCAGGCGGCAAAAAATAATCCATGATCACTATTTCGATATAGTGAAGCTGACCACGAACAAGCTTGGAGTTAAGAATTGCAGCAACCTCGAAGAGGAGTTAAGAATTGCAGCAACCTCAAAGAGTAGCAGGCTCCCAAGTGCGTTCGCTGGGTGTAGCAGGCTCCCAAGTGCGTTCACCAGCAACTGTAATTGGAGGAGGTGGTGGAAGAAGTTGACCGGGTTCAAAAGGAGCATGATAAGGCTCCAACAAAGAAACATAGAACACGTGTGGTTGGCCAATGATGCCGGAGGAGCCACACTTGGTCACTAACTGTGAATGCTGGAGGAGAGGAATGGGAAAGATCAACAGCTTGTTGTTGCAAATCTTGAGCATGTTGAAGATGATGTTGCACTTCTTCATGGACCTGTTGGAGATGCTCAACACGATCATCGGCAGCAGTGATAAGGCCAAGAACCATGGGCAAGCTATAGAACTAGCAAGGATGAACACCAGAGAATGCGAAAAATGGCAACACACCTATGGATGAGTGTGCCATGTTGTTGTACACGAACTCGGCAGCAGGAAGGAGACCGACCCAATCATCTTGCAGATGAGAAATGAAACACCGGAGATATTGTTCCAGAGTCTGAATTGTGCGCTCCGTTTGGCCATATGTTTCAGGATGATGTGCAGTAGACAGCTTCCTGGTGATATGTAATCGATCTAGGAATCTCCACCAAAAGGCCGAAGTGAACTAGGGACCTCGATTAATGACAAGTTTATCAAGAAGACTATGAAGATGGAACACCTCTTGGTACACCAAATCTGCAGCATCAGGACCCAAACATGTCTTGTTGCAAGGAACAAAGTGCGCCATCTTAGAAAACCAATCAACAATGACTAGGATAGCATCAAACCCTCTAGAAGTGGTAAATCAGTGAGGAAATCCATGGTGATGGAGGATCATGGTTGCTAAGCAATAGGAAGAGGATGTAGTAGTTGAATTGGTTGATGATGAGGAAGCTTAGTACGCTGGCACATATCACAAGATCGCACAAATTTTTCAACATACATACGAAGTCGAGGCCACCAGAACACACGCTATACCAGCTCGATTGTCTTCCGAATGCCAAAATGTCCCACAGCTGTGTTGTCATGGCAATGTTGGATAGCTTGCAACCTCAGCTCTCCGTCCGTTTGGATGTGGTGGTATAAAACCCATTATGAAGATGGAAAGCAGCATAATCTCGTAGTTGTGACCCTAAAGACAGTGGCTGAACTCGTCGAACATGTGCAAGGACATCACGAGCAAACTTCTTGAGGAAGACTTTTTTGGATTAATCCAAAAACGAAGTGTCAACTAGAGCAGAAGAATGGAAAGCGCATTCACCAACAACTAGTCAGAGCTCATGATGACTTGTTCTTGTTGATCAAATGGGATTTCACATGGTATTGGAGCTAGGTAACTGCGATGAGATAAAGCATTTTCTTTTGCCATTTAGACGACCAGGACGATGAATAATCACATATTAGAATCGGGACAAAGACTGTGCCCATCGCGCCTGACACTGATTGAGAACTCATGCTGTTGCCAAGTACTGGAGGTTCTTGTGATCACAATACACCTTAACCACATGCGAAGAACCTTCAAGGAATCTGTGCCACTCCTCAAAGGCATCGATGATCGCCAGCAGCTCCTTATTGTAGACATCGTAGTTGATCTGCAGTGAATTTGCGGGAATGAAAAGCAATGGGATGGAGAAGATGATCTGGACCTTCCTGAGATAGCACTCCACCAATAGCAAAATCAGAGGCATCAGCTTCCACGAAATATGGCTTCGCAGGGTCAGGATGGATAAGAACAAGTGCCAAGGTGAATGCCTTCTTTAGGAACTCGAATGCCTCCTCAACCTTAGAGGACCAGACAAATGGAACATCCTTGCCAGTCAACTTTGTTAATGGCAATGCAATCTTGGAGAAATTCCGAACAAAACGTCAATAAAAGTTCGCAAACTTAAGGAAACATTGAACGTCACAAACATTTAATAGTCTTTTCCACTCCAATACAGTCTGGACTTTTGCAGGATCCATGTAAACACCTTCAACTGAAACGATGTACCCTAGGAACTCGACAAATTGCTGACTAAAAGAGCACTTCTCCAACTTGGCAAATAGGTGGTGCTTCCAAAGCTTTTCCAAGACTAACCATACATGTCATTCTTATTCTTCTCGAGTCTTAGAAAATATTAGGATGTCATTTAGGTACATGATGACAAACAAATCTAAGAAGTCCCGAAAAATATCGTTAGCCATGTGTTGGAAAATAACATGTGCATTTATCAGGCCAAACGGCATTACTACGTACTCGAAATGTCCGTAGCGTGTATGGAATGCTGTTTTCCACTCGTCCCCTTCTCAGATTCGAATGAGATTGTACGCTCCTTTTAAATTGATCTTTGTGAAATGTCGGGCACCAGAAAGACGCTCGAGCATGTCGGAGACGAGTGTGAGAGGATACTTGTTTGAAATGGTGACCTTGTTCAGATCCCGGTAGTTCACCACGAACCGAAGACTTCCATCCTTCTTGAAAAAAAGAATACTGGGCACCAGTTGGTGATCGTGAATGACGGATAAATTCGGTGACAAGATTCTTCTCAATGTATTTCCTCAATGTCTCCAACTCTGTCAATAAGAGACATAGATGGGATCGGAGGATGGCTGCTTACCCTCAACAAGATCGATAGGACAATCGTACTCACAGTGCGGTGGCAAGGTAGAAGCTTTTTTTTTGTTGAAGACGTTTGCGAAATTAGCATACTGCTTTGGTAAGGCAGAGGAACAGGACTAGAAACATCCTTAGCAGAGCAAGAATAGACTTTGATTGTGAACACGGACGCTAGGTCATGTCGGTTCTTTCTTGAACTGCTTCAAGGTGATATGCGAGATTGAAGCGAAGGAGGAATTGGAATAGGATCGGAATTAAAGAGTGTGGCCGGAGTTGAAACAGCTGGGAAACTGTTCATGAAACGTTCTTCCAAACCAGGATCCACCAACTCGATCCATGGCAAACCAAGGATAATCATAAGTTCAGAATAGAAACAACACTAAAGGAGATGTTGCACATAGCACCGCAAGCAATGACCTCAACGAACTCTATGTCATTTATTACCACTCCAGATTTGATATCTCGTCCATCAACGACCCATATAGAACCAGAGTCTTCAAAGGATGTAGACAATCCCGTGCTTGACAGCAAAATTCTCGTCGATGAAATTTGCGTTCGCTTTGCTATCCACCAAAGCTTTACCAGAGAACTCTATCTCTAGCGTCTTCAGGTGCACCAAACATGGAACGGCTTGCAAATCTTCGTGGATGGAATGATCCAAGATGAGGAAAGGAAGATGTTTTGAGTGAGGAACATGAGTTGTTCCATGGTAATCCAGCCAGATGGCTCTTATTCGAGCTGGATCTTCTTGTTTCCCGATAGCACAGCAAGGGCCACTTCACGAGCTTGCTTTGGATGTTGATAACAATTTTCCTGCTTGTGGTACGTGTCCCCACAGTACAGACAAAGCTTGTACTGAATCCGCTTCTGGCGTTCAATTGGCAAAAGCTTGCCTCGACGTGATCGCCCTAATTCTATCAGGGATGGTTCTACTGAGGAAGATGATGGATCAACATATGAGAAACAGGGACTGGAGAAATGGAAGAAGACGGCATCGGAAAGAAAGAAGGATGCCGACGTTCTTGTTTCCGCTCGATTAACCGATTGTCACAACAGATTGCCAACTCTATCATGCTGGTGAGGGTTTCTGGAACAACAAAATTTAACAACATGTCTTTGATCTTGTCCTGCAACCCCGACTAGAAAACCTCCTTGAGAGCACGATCTCCCCAGGTGACATCACAAGCAAGGAGGTGGAACTTCGACGTGTACTTTGCTACCAACATACCCCCTTGGTGAAGCTAGCGGAGTTTGGTGATGGCAGCACTTTCACGATCCGCGTCATTGAACATCGCCATGAACCATTCCACAAACTCCAAAATTCCCAAGGATCAGATCATTGTTCTCCAGCAAGGCTGAGAACCATGAAAGATCAGAATTGAAAAGTAGCGACCCGATCAATTCAACCTTAATAGGTTTGTGCTGTAGCGCCTCGGTTGCATCACGATCCACAGACGAACTTGATTAAGAAAACCTCAAAACTTCAATCGGGTACCATCGAACTTTTTGGGCATGCTAATCTTTGGCTCTAGAGAATTCGCACGTTGTCGAAGCTGATCATTCTTCAGGTGTAGTTGTTTGATTTACTACTAGAGGGCAGCAACTTGCTCATGAAGAGCATGCTCGAACATGATGAGTCGAAGAAAAAAATTGAAAAAGAAAAAAGAAATAAAGAAAGAAAGAAAGAAAATGGGATCGATGACAAACGGGAGCAGAAGCTTGTCACTACTTCAAAATCATTTAAACTGTCATGACCTTGTGCAAAGGGCGAAACCTTTAGAACAAGGGCGGAACCTTTGAGCTAAAAGGAGGAGATTATATTCAAGAGAGAAATGAATACAAAATGAAACACAAGGCCAAAGACTGGTGTTGAATGATTCTAAAAAACTTGGAACTGGAACCTTGTTTATATATCTGAGGTCCTGAGGATTGTGTGATCCACAATTGGTCTAGAATGTGTGGTCCACAACTGGTCTGGAACATGCGTATGAATATATGCTTTGTTGTTGATGGTGTAATTTAGCATCCAAGATTATACGGATAAGTTGGCTAACACATATGTGCCTTAGTGAAAAGGTCTCAGGTTCAAGTCCTGTAAAAAGCAAAAAATAACTCATGAAACCCGAGACCGGTGAAAGGCAAAAAATAACTCATGATCTTTATAGTTGCTAGTTGGTCACATAAACAAAAAATAACTCATGATCTTTATAGTTTGCTAGTTGGTTCACATAATTGTTTCTTGCATCCCAATCACGAATCTTATTAAACTTCTCTGCTAGTTGGTTACATAATTGTTCTTGCATCCCAATCACGAATCTTATTAAACTTCTCTCCATGTGCTGAGACCTGTGAAAGGCAAAAAATAACTCATGAAACCCGAGACCTGTGAAAGGTGAAAGGCAAAAAATAACTCATGATCTTTATAGTTGCTAGTTAGTTACATAATTGTTCTTGCATCCCAATCATGAATCTTATTAAACTTCTCTCCAAGTGCCGAGACTGTGAAAGGCAAAAAATAACTCATGATCTTTACAATCGCTAGTTGATCACATAATTGTTCTTGCATCCCAGTCACGAATCTTATTAAACTTCTCTCCAAGTGCGAGACCTGTGAAAGGCAAAAAATAACTCATGATCTTTACAACTGCTAGTTGGTCACATAATTGTTCTTGCATCCCAGTCATGAATCTTATTAAACTTCTCTCCAAGCACTTGCTGGTTGACAAGGTCACATAATTGTTTTTGCATCCCAGTCACGAATCTTATTAAACTTCTCTCCAAGCACTTGTTGGTTGACAAGGTCACATAATTGTTCTTGCATCCTAGTCACGAATCTTATTAAACTTCTCCCCAAGCACTTGTTGGTTGACAAGGAAGGACCTGAGAAATTTCTTGTTATGTGCTCATGCATCCTCTTGCCACCAAGTATGTCAATGGACATGAAAGTCTCCTTTGTGGACTGCAACCATCTCTTGCCTCGAGGATGTCATTCAATATTTTTTATGATGTCCTTCACCAATTCTTGCATCCCAGTCATGAATCTTATTAAACTTCTCTCCAAGCACTTGCTGGTTGACAAGGAAGGACCTGAGAAATTTCTTATTATGTGCTCATGCATCCTTTTGCCACTGAGTATGTCAATGGACATGAAAGTCTCCTTTGTGGACTGCAACCATCTCTGCCTCGAGGATGTCGTCCAATATTTTTATGATGTCCTTCACCAACAACAAGCACCATTCTTGACCCTCAAACATGTTGTCTCCTTGTCATAGTTTTTATTATGACTTGACCCTTTACTTTAGGGTTTGATTATTGTTACCTACTGAGTTGTGTGGTGAACCCTAAATGTAGAAGAAACAGGCCTGCATAGTACACTTGGATATCTAGTGATGGTCCAGCCGAGTGTTGTTAGGTATTTACAAGAAACTCTAGGCGAAGGTAGCACTTCTATTTAGAAAACTCTCCCCTGGTTTTGATGTTCCAAAATAAACTTTCCGTTAAAATACAGCTTGTCAAAAAGGTTAGGGACACCCCTAGGGTTTTCCCTAACCCCATGCCCCTAGGGGTTAGGGTTAGGGTTAGGCAACTCATTTCATTAAGGGCTGGCATTTCCGTGCCAACCCACTTATACTCACTTAGGAAAACAAAAGAGGGGAGGGGGGGGGGCGCTCCGTCACATAAATAAGGTAGAATATGTGTAATGAGGCTTCATGGGTTCAAAAGAGAGCTTGTAACCTCTTATCAGTGCAAGCTAAACTTATGTCGTCAAGGCGCAACCCTCTGTTGTACTGCCCTAACTTCCATACGACAAGGGTACATCCCACCTTTGGGTTAAACTATTTTTATCGTTGGCAGGATCTTGCCTTTATGACCGGGTATGTCACCTTTAAGGAGTTAATCAAATTCCTTGGTCCGAAAACTTGCTCGTAAGCTCAAAGGCATTGCCCAAGTTCACATTCTGCAGAACTAATAACCACGCCAAGCTAGGAACGACACCTATAGCTTGGCTAATCTGTGTATCATGATTCACAAGGTGAGCCTCGTTCGTGGACTTGGTCAACTGGGGTTTAAGCTTCTAAGGGTTGGGTTCCTAATATGGGTTACTTTACTAGATTTTGTGGGGTTTCCAAAAAGGGGATTCTAAGGTTGGCATCTGGCAAGCCGCCTTTGTGGCACCAAGTAAAAACTCTGACAATTGGTATGGAGCAAGCTCTCTACGGTCAGTAGAACTACATTAAGTTATAGGGTGTTTTAGTGTTTAAATAATTTTAAATTCTTGATATACTTTATCGCTTTTGGCTGACATGTTTGTATTCTGTGTAGAGAGTTTGATTCTATGAGTTATCAATCTTCAGAGAAACTTGCTCAATGAGTCGGCGTGAGATTCTAGGTATGTCAGAAAGTCTTATGTTGTTTCAAACAGTGTACAACCTATGCAAGGTGTTTCCAACTTCATATTGGGAAATTTCCAAGCATATTCTCCAAATGTTAAAACTAGGGTTCAATAAGATGAGCAAAAAAAAGCAACCAAAGCCTAAGATAGAGAGGGCTCTCATAAAGGCTCAAAATGAGGAGATGGATGAAGCTGATCCAGGTCGACCCCCTAGAGTTAGGCAGTGGCTTGGTTAGTGATGGATGCCCTAAATGAACTTCAAGGGGATATTTTAGGGTTGAATGATCGAATTGGTAATGTTGCTGATCGAATTCCAGCGATTACCACATTACTAAATGTTCCACAACCAGACACACGAAGAAAGAAAAGAAGCATGATCCAGAGCCAAGTTCCTTTGAATCGTATTCTTCGGCAGATGAAGGTGGTAGCAGTCCTAATAAATTCAAGCCTTCAAAATTTTTAGGTTCAAAAGACTATAAAATTCTGGACAACTAGTTATATGATATAGAAAGTTATTTTGATGCTGGTTCTGCGAGAAAGACGGAAAGGGTTGCATGTGCTAAGCAGTTTTTGAAAGGAGAAGCTAAGACTTGGTGGCGGATAGTTGAAGGTAAACCTGAATATCGAAACAACTGGAAACACATGAAAAGGGAGATCAAAAAACAGTATATGCTGGATGACCTTGGGTTGCGATTGCGTGCTGATTTGACTTCTTGTAAGTTCAGGGAAGCTCGGTGGACCATGTTTATTGGTTTGAAAGTGTACGGCGTTTGGTCCCAAACATGAGCGATGATGAAGCTCGAAGTTGTTTCATGGCCAGCTTGAATGAGAAAACATAAAAGGAGATCCTAAGGTACAAGCCAACAAGCTATCGAGAACATCAGGAGGCAACTCAAAAGGTTGTTTATGGCATGTCATTGGAAGACTTGTACAATAAGAAGGATGAAGAAAAACCTAAACTGAGGAGTTTTCCTCCAAAGTCTAGGTTCAGAAGGTTTGATAGGCAACCAATCAATCATCATCAATTCGAAGTGCAAGTCCCTTTATCAGCAGTTTCAAGTTTTCAGATACATCAAGACCCATTAGATCTCGAATACCGTTAGCGTTACCACCACCTCAGTAGGCCAAGTGCTTGGCTCCAAAGTCTGCTCCTTCGTAATTCGTAGGCGGGGTTCCGACATGTTATAATTGTAACAAGCCTGATCATTTTACTAAACAATGTCGGGCACCCTCACAACTATCGGGTCATTTCAAGACAATGGTAAAAGAAGAAGTTGATGAACTAGAAACGCTTAAAGATCCAGAAGATGAGTTAGAAGAGGTAATGTTGTGCCAGACACAACCTGCCTTATTCGCTATTTAAGATAAACTAACCCTTTGCTATATTTGACATGAAAGATACGAGGGGACCGAATTCGAATGATGATCGATATTGAAGCAACATACAACTTCATATCAACTATTCTAGCTTGCGATTGAATTTGGATGTAATAAAGATGTGTGAAATAAAGATCAATTTTGGCAAAGGTTCTCAAAATACTAATAATATAGCAAGGGCAGTTGTTGTCCAAATCAAAGGTTGGAAGGCTAAGCTAGACTTAGTTTCTTGAATATGACAGGGTTTGACTTTGTTCTGGGTATTGAATGGTTTCATAAACATGTAATCAAATGAGGGGTTCTAGAGATAATCAATCATGCTTGTAGCAGACAAAGAGGACACTAGAAAAACAACACTTAGGATAGAGACACTAACTGATAAGGATTGAAATCCTATGTTCCTTACCTTAACTCAATTGTGTAAGGCAGTTAACATCGGGAATGTGTATTTCTTGTAATGGTTTTGGATACTAGTGAAGTCAAAATAAAGATGGTCAAGAATCTGTTCCTAAACCTATTTTGGAAGTCTTGAACATGTTTAAGGACATGTTACCAGAAGACTTGCCACCTGAGTTACCTCCACGTCGAAGTGTGGACCACAACATAAAGATTTTGCTAGGGTCGTGTCCATTAGCAAGAGCCCCATATTGGTTGAATCTTCAAGAGTTAATTGAATTGAAGAGATAGTTGACAAAATTGATTGGTCGAGGACACATTTGACCTAGTTGATCGTTGTATGGTGCATCGATCTTGTTTGTAATGAAAAAGAATGGCACGATGCGAATGTGTGTGGACTATCAAGCACTAAACATAATAACTATAAAAAATAAGTATATGCTTCCATGAGTGGACGACTTATTTGATAGGTTATCGAAAGCAAAATATTTTCAAGAATAGACTTGAAATCCAAATACCATCAAATTCAGGTAGCGGATAATGACATCAAGAAACTGCTTTTCAAATACGTTATGGATCATTTGAGTTTCTAGTCTTGTCATTCGTGTTGTGCAATGCTCTAGCAACTTTTTGCACAATGATGAATGACGTGTTTAGAGACTATCTAAACGAGTTCGTGGTGGTGTATATTAATGACATTCTGGTTTTCATTTCGACAATTGAGAAACATATGAAACACTTAGAAAGAGTGTTTTAGAGGTTGAGAGAAAACGAGTTGTATGCTAAAGAAAGCAAGTGTGCAATTTGGTCAAACCAAAATAAATTTCTTGGGACACTCGATTTTGTAAAGATCATGGGTCACTTTTTGCCTTTCACAGGACTTGAACCCGAGACCTTTTAGCTAACACACACATGTGTTAACCAACTGGTCCGTATGATCCTGGATGCTGAATACACCATCAACAGCAAGGCGTATATTCATACACATGTTCCAGACCAGTGTACCACACATTCCAGACCAGTTGTGGATCACACATTCCAGACCAGTTGTGGACCATACAATCCTCAGGACCTCAGATATATAAACAGGGTTCCAGTTCCAGGTTTCTCAGAATCATTCAACACCAGTCTTCGGCCTTGTGTTTCATTTTGTATTCATTTCTTTCTTGAATACAATCTCCTCCTTTCAAGGTTCCACCCTTGTTCTAAAGGTTTCGCCCTTTGCACAAGGTCGTGACAGTTTGAATGATTCTAGGTAGTGACAAGCTTCTGTTTCCGCTTGTCATCGATCCCATTTTTTTCTTTCTCTCTTTTCAATTTTCTTTTCGATTTTTTTCTTTTCTGATTTTCTCTTTCTTTTTCTTTTTGATTTTTCTTCTTCGACTCATCATGTCCGAGCATGCTCTTCATGAGCAAGTTGCTGCCCTCCAGCAGCAGCTCGAACAACTACACCTGGAGAATGATCAGCTCCGACAGCGTGCGAATTCTCCAAGCCAAGATCAGCATGCCCGAAAAGTTCGATGGTACCCGATCGAAGTTCCGAGGTTTTCTCAATCAAGTTCGTCTGCGATCGTGATGCAGCCGAGGCGCTACAGCACAGAACCCATTAAGGTTGGATTGATCGGGTCGCTGCTTTCTGGTTCTGCTCTTTCATGGTTCTCAGCCTTGCTGGAGAACAATGATCCGATCCTTGGGAATTTTGACGAGTTTGTGGAACGGTTCACGGCGATGTTCAGTGACGTGGATCGTGAGAGTGCTGCCATCACCAAACTCCGTCAGCTTCACCAAGGGGGTATGTCGGTAGCAGAGTACGCATCGAAGTTTCAACTTCTTGCTTGTGATGTCACATGGGGAGATCGTGCTCTCAAGGAGGTTTTCCGGTCGGGGTTGCAGGACGAGGTCAAAGACATGTTGCTGAATTTTGCGGTTCCGGAAACCCTCACCAGCATGATCGAGTTGGCAATTCGTTGTGACAACCGGTTGATCGAGCGGAAACAAGAACGTCGGCATCCTTCTTTCTTCTTGGTGCCGTCTTCTTCCATTTCTGCAGTCCCTGTTCCCTCATCTGCTGATTCATCATCTTCCTCAGTAGAACCATCCCCGATGGAATTAGGGCGATCACGCCGAGGCAAGCTTTTGCCAACCGAACGTCAGAAGCGGATTCAGTACAAGCTTTGTTTGTACTGTGGGGACCCGTACCACAAGTTGGAGAATTGTCATCGACGTCCAAAACAAGCTCGTGAAGTGGCCCTTGCTGTGCTGGGGAAACGAGAAGATCCAGCCCGAATAGGAGCCGTCCGGCTGGATTGCCGTGGAACAACTCATGTTCCTCAAGGCTCTTCACTCATAACATCTTCCCTTCCTCATCTTGGATCCATTCCATCCACGAAGGTGTGCAAGCCGTTCCATGTTCCGGTGCAGCTGAAGACACCAGAGGTGGAGTTCTCTGGTAAAGCTTTGGTGGATAGCGGAGCGAACAAATTTCATCGACAAGAATTTTGCTGTCAGCACGGGATCCGTCTACATCCTTTGAAGACTCCTGGTTCTGTACGGGTCGTTGATGGACGAGATATCAAATCTGGAGCGGTAATAAATGACACGGAGTTCGTTGAGGTCGTTGCTTGCGGTGCTGTGTGCAACATCTCCTTCAGTGTTGTTTCTATTCCAGACTCTACGATTATCCTTGGTTTGCCGTGGATCGAGTTGGTGGATCCTGGTTGGAGAGAACGTTTCATGAACAGTTTCCCAGCTGTTTCAACTCCAGCCACACTCTTTGATTCCGATCCTGTTCCAGTTCCTCCTCCACTTCGAGTCTCGCATATCACCTTGAAGCAGTTCAAGAAAGATAGCCGACATGACCCAGCATCCGTGTTCGCGATCAAAGTCTATCCCTGCTCTGCTAAGGATGTTTTGTTCCTCCTGCCTTACCAAAGCAGTATGCCGATTTCGCAGACGTCTTCGACAAAAAGAAAGCTTCTGCCTTGCCACCGCACCGTGAGTACGACTGTCCTATCGATCTCGTTGAGGGTAAGCAGCCGTCCTCCGGTCCCATTTACGGTCTCTCACCAACAGAGTTGGAGACATTGAGGAAATACATTGAGGAGAATCTTGTCACCGGATTTATCCGTCATTCGCGATCACCGGCTGGTGCTCCAGTATTCTTTGTTTCCAAGAAGGATGGAAGTCTCCGGCTCGTGGTGGACTACCGAGATCTGAATAAGGTCACCATTCCAAACAAGTATCCTCTCCCGCTCGTCTCCGACATGCTCGAACGTCTTTCTGGTGCCGGTACTTCACAAAGATCGATTTAAGAGGAGCGTACAATCTCATCCGAATTCGAGAAGGGGACGAGTGGAAAACAGCTTTCCGTACACGCTACGGACATTTCGAGTACGTAGTAATGCCGTTCGGCCTGACAAATGCACCTGCTGTGTTCCAGCACATGGCTAACGATATTTTCCGGGACTTCTTGGATTTGTTTGTCATCATGTACCTAGACGACATCCTGATATTTTCCAAGACTCGAGAAGAACACGAACGGCATGTACGGTTAGTCTTGGAGAGGCTCCGGAAGCACCACTTGTTTGCCAAGTTGGAGAAGTGCTCTTTCAGTCAGCAGTCTGTCGAGTTCCTGGGGTACATCATTTCAGCTGAAGGTGTTCACATGGATCCTGCAAAAGTCCGGACTGTATTGGAGTGGAGAGACCATCAAATGTTCGTGATGTTCGATGTTTCCTCGGGTTTGCGAACTTCTATCGACGTTTCGTTCGGGATTTCTCCAAGATTGCATTGCCATTGACGAAGTTGACTGGCAAGGATGTTCCATTTGTCTGGTCCTCTGAGGCTGAGGAGGCGTTCGAGTTCCTAAAGAAGGCGTTCACCTCGGCACCTGTTCTTATCCATCCTGACCCTGCGAAGCCATATTTCGTGGAAGCTGATGCCTCTGACTTCGCCATTGGTGGAGTGTTGTCCCAGGAAGGTCCAGATCATCTTCTCCATCCCATTGCTTTCCATTCCCGCAAGTTCACTGCACCTGAGATCAACTACGATGTCTACAACAAGGAGCTGTGGCGATCGTCGATGCCTTTGAGGAGTGGCAGATTCCTTGAAGGTTCCCCGCATGTGGTTAAGGTGTATTGTGATCACAAGAACCTCCAGTACTGGGCAACAGAGTTCTCAATCGACGTCAGGCGCGATGGGCACAGTCTTTGTCCCGGTTCCGATACGAGATTATTCATCGTCCCGGTCGTCTAAATGGCAAAGCAGATGCCTTATCTCGTCGCAGTTACCTAGCTCCAGTACCAGGTGAAATCCGATTTGATCAACAAGAACAAGTCATCTGAGCTCCGACCAGTTGTTGGTAAACGCGCTTTCCCGTTCTTCTGCTCCAGTTGACACTTCGTTTTTGGATCTAATCCGAGAAAATCTCCCTCAAGACGAGTTTGCTCGTGATGTCCTTGCACATGTTCGACGAGTTCAGCCATTGTCTTCAGGGTCACAACTACGAGATTATGCTGCTTTCCATCTTCATAATGGGTTGCTGTACCACCACATCCAAATCTATGTTCCGGACGGAGAACTGAGGTTGCGAGCTGTCCAACACTGCCATGACAACACAGCTGCAGGACATTTTGGCATTCGAAGACGATCGAGCTGGTACAACGGGTGTTCTGGTGGCCTCGGCTTCGTGTATGTTGAGAGATTTGTGCGATCTTGTGACACGTGCCAGCGTACAAAGCTTCCTCGTCATCGACCGGTTGGACTACTACAGCCTCTTCCTATTGCTCAGCGGCCATGGTCATCCATCACCATGGATTTCCTCACGGATTTACCGCCTTCTAGAGGGTTGATGCTGTCCTAGTCATTGTTGATCGGTTCTCTAAGATGGCACACTTTGTTCCCTGCAACAAGACATGTTCGGGTCCTGATGCTGATCTGGTGTACCGGGAGGTTTCCGTCTTCATGGTCTTCCTGATGAACTTGTCACGGATCGAGGTCCCCAGTTTACTTCGGCATTCTGGCGGAGATTCCTAATCGGCTACATATCACCGGGAAGCTGTCTACTGCACATCATCCTAAACAGATGGACAATCGGAGCGCACGATTCAGACTCTGGAACAATATCTCCGGTGTTTCATTTCTCATCTGCAAGCTGGTCTGTATGATCATGGATGCTGAATTGCACCATCAACAGCAAGGCTTATATTCATACGCATGTTCCAGACCAGTGTGGACCACACATTCCAGACCAATTGTGGATCACACATTCCAGACCAATTGTGGACCATACAATCCTCAGGACCTCAGATATATAAATAGGGTTCCAGTTCCAGGTTTCTTAGAATCATTCAACACCAATCTTCGGCCTTGTGTTTCATTTTGTATTCATTTCTTTCTTGAATACAATCTCCTCCTTTCAAGGTTCCACCCTTGTTCTAAAGGTTTCGCCCTTTGCACAAGGTCGTGACAGATTTCAGGTGGGAAGGTTGCTGTCACAACCTTTCCCTCTCCCCTTATGCCAACTAGGCAAAGGGCCAATTGGTGTTTATGAGAGGGCCCCTGGTCATGATGACCCAGGTCCGCTTGGGTCTTTTTACCCACATATCCCACATATTCCACAATCTTTACCCAGGTAGTCAACTCACCAGGTTAGAACTATGACAGTTGCCATGGATCTAAAGAAAATTCAAGTTATTACCGAGTGGATGACTTTCTAAGACGTGCATGAAGTTAGATCATTTCTTGGTTTGACAAGGTATTACTGAAGATTCATAAAAGGTTACTTGGAGATAGTGGCACCAGTGACAGATCTCACGAAAAACATTCCATGGCATTGGATTCCAGAGTGCCAACGGGCATTTGTCAAACTTGAAGAAGCTATCTCTTCTAAGCCAGTTTTGCAATTGCCCATCTTTGAAGATCCATTTGAGGTAGAGTGTGATGCTTTCGACTTTGCAATTGGTGGTATATTGCAACAAAAAAGACATTCAATGTCATTTTTCTTGAAGAAATTAGATGCCGCACAAACTCAATGGCCTACTCACAAAAAGGAGATGTATACTATTGTTGCTTCCTTGGAGTATTGGCATCATTATCTTCCAAGTCATGGCATTGTGGTTTGGACAAATAGTGTAACTTTAAGGTATTTTGAAAACATCCGAAACTATCACCAAAGTATGCTAGATGGCAACAGAAATTGGCACAATTTTAGCCTGAAATCAGACATTAAGCTAGAAAAGACTATGTGGTAACAGATGCACTTAGTAAGAAGGGTCAACTTCGTATTATGTCAGCATAGTGTCAACTTTATGGATGAATTTGTGATGGCGTATCCTCAAGACAAATTTGCTAAGGAGGCTCTAAACCTAGTAGTAAAGAGGAAACAAGTTTATAAGTTACAAAAAGATGGTAATATTCCAGCAGGAATAGAAAGTCAAATGGATGCACTCAAATGGGCACATTTTGCTATACGCAATGGAATTTTTTATTATAAAAAAAGGAGACTCTTTGTTCCAGAAGGGACATGGAGGGAGAGGCTCATCATGACATTCCTTTGGCAGGACATGGTGGAAGCATAAGACATTGGCTTTGTTGAAATAGGGATTTCTATTGCCGGTATGATAGACGATGTTGCAAGTATGTAAGACATGCCACATGTCCATAAGTCGATTGCAAAAACGAAGATGGAATTTCAATATATATTGATTCCATAGCAACCATTTCAAAGTGTTACTTTGGGCTTTATCATGGGAGTGTCAAAATCTTGTGGTTTCAATGCCCTCATGGTGGTGGCCAATTGGTTTTCAAAGGTTGCTCATTTCGTTTCAATTGTGGAGACAGTAAATGCAAAACAAGCAGCGAAGTTGTTTTTCCACGAGGTCGTAAGAGTGCAGATTATCAAAAACTATATCTCAGATCGGAATCCTTGATTTATAAGGAAGTCTTGGGAATGTTGTTTAAGCAGTTTGCACGATGCTGAATTTAGTACAGCTTACCATCCCCAAACAATGGTCAAACACAAGAGTGAATCAACAAGTCAAGGACTATCTCATCTGCTATGTTCAAGGTGATCAACTTAATTGGCTGAACACTTGGATACGATTGAGTTATGTACAATAACTCGACACATACTATGATTGGTGTAGCCCAATGGAGGTGTTAACTGGGAATAAAAGTGGTATTCTTAGAGTATGGTGTTACCAAAAGATGATGTCAATCAAGTTCCCTCTATAGCGGAGTTCACTGGACAATTGTATTGGACATGAAAAGTTGCTCGTCAAGCAATGGTTGCAGCACATGAAAGGTATCATCAGCAGTACAATAAGCATCGAAGGGATGTAGAGTATCAGGTGTTGATATATGGTATTGTTAAGTACCAAACTTGAAGGTTCCAATGACTCTTTCGAGAAAGTTTTTATCGCACTACATAGGTCCATACAAGGTGGTAAAGCGAGTAGGGAAGGTGGCCTATGGTTATATCTTCCTCAAGAGTTGGAACAATACACAATGTGTTCATGTCAATTTGCTCGAGCCATTCCACAAGGATGAAAAACATCTGCCAGATATGAAAACTTACGTTCGCCCCCTGAGCTAATTAGTGAAGATACATATTGAGTAAAAGGAAGTTTATAGACCGCAAAAAACGTAAGTTCAAATATCTTGTCAAATGAAAAGGTTATTCGGCGTGTGAATCGACATGGAAACCATTGAAGAATCTGCAAAATGCAATGGACTTGGTAAATAGGTTGAGACAAGGTCTCAAGCTGATTAAGAAATAAAGTTTTATTTCTTCGTAACCTAGGGGCCGACAGACAACATTAATTAGAAGCCCTAATATAAATTCTAGTTAATTTAAAAAAATTAACTAGTTTGTTGTCTGTGTCGGGTGACAGACTTTGAAGACCTACAAAAGGTTTTCAAATGACTTCTTGTCGCAGGTGGTACCTTCGGCATTGAGTTGTCGCTCAGGTTTTGAAGTATTGGCTTTGCATTATGCAAGGGGGTAATAAAACTTGTGAAATTTTTGCTAGAGTGATTAGCTTAGTTTTGGTTTAATTTTGTCTAACCTCGTCTAGTCTTGGAGTTGGACGTCAACGAGGACGTTAACATTTTTTAAAGGCAGGGAGTGTGTCATAGTTTCTACTATGACTCGACCCTTTACTTTGGGGTTTAATTGTTCTTACCTATCGAGTTGTGTGACGAACCCTAGATGTAAAAGAAACATGCATGCATAGTACACATGGATATTTAATGATGGTTCGACTGGGTGTCATTAAGTATTTGCAAGAACTCTAGTGAAGCTAGCACTTCCATTTAGAAAACTCTTCCCCAATTTTGACATTCCAAAATAAGCTTTTCGTTAAAATACAACTTGTCAAGAGGTTAGGGACACCCCTAGGTTAACCTAACCCTAGGGTTGCCCTAACCCCATGCCCTAATACTTCCCCCCTAGGGTTAGGTTCAGGGTTAGGCATCTCATTTCATTAAGGGCTGGCATTTTCGTGCTAGCCCACTTACTTACTTAGGAAAACAGGGGGGGCGGCTCCATCACATAAATAAGTAAATATGTGTAGTGAGGCTTCATGGGTTCAAACCTCCTACTGGTGCAAGCTAAGCTTGTGTCATTAAGGCGCCACCCTCTGTTGTGTCGCCTTAACTTCCACATAACAAGGTACATCCCACATTTGGGTTAGACTATCCTTATCATTGGCAGGATCTTGCCTTTGTGACCGGGTACGTCACTTCCAAGGAGTTAGTCAAATTCCTTGGTCCGAGAACCTGCTCGTAAGCTAAAGGCATTGCCCGAGTTCACATTCCGCAGAACTAGTGGTTGAAGCCTTGCTCCAGCCGCCTCAACCACGCCAAGCTAAGAACGACACCTATAGCTCAACTAGTCCGCGTATCCTAATTCACAAGGTGAGCCTCGTTCATGGACTTGGTCAACTCAGGTTTAAGCTCCTAAGGTTGGGTTCCTAATACATTTACTTTACCATATTTTGTGGTTTCTAAAGAGGGGATTCTAGGGTTGACATCTAGCAAGCCACCTTTGTGGCACCAGGTAAAAACTCTGACAATCCCAAAGCTTGAACAACATCTCAAAAGAACTTGGTAGTGTCTCCTCTCCTTGTTGACTCATGCAAATTTTTTTGCAAGTTTCGCAGCTTCTAGATTTTTTGTGCTATTATACGAGCCTGCTTCCACAAGTGTGTCTTCAACCTTCTAAGTTCAATTGCTTAACAAGCTACTGCTGCACAAGCTTCTGCATTTGTGTAGAATCCTAGCGTAATTCTGACTTTCATGTTTGGATCCTCTTTCTCATCCACTAATAGTTTCCCAAAATGGACATGGTAGACTCTATTGAAAAGTCCTGCTCATAGCTAGCAATTGTTGAACCTACTTGTTATAACTCTTAGGCAGTTATTATGTCGGAAGGTACCTTCCACAATAATTACATCCCCGACTTGGTATATAAAGGCCACGTTCAAATGAGGCTTGCCTCTCCACCTAGCTCCTAGTTTAATGTCATCTAAGAACTACTTCACGTTCTCACTCCAGCTACCATATTGAACTAATTTAAGTGGAAGCCGTAACAAAGTTTCATCAATAATTCGGCTCATGTGATAAAAAAAATTAGACAACCAAAAAGAAAAAACTACTCTGTAGTAAATGCCCTCCTACTTGTGCTTCTCTATGGAGTTGCTACTGCCAACTCCACTGCTTTCATCTACAAAAGTTGAAATCTAGCAAAAGATAGAATGTTTACCTTTCTTAAAGTAGCGTTTAATTGAAGGATAAATTGGTGTTGGCTTTGGAGGCATTCCCACTTTCATTGTCCTCTCATCCACGTCCTTACCAAAACTTGCAATTACTTTAAGGTGCTTATTGACTTGCAATGTTAAGAATGCTACATTATATGTTTCTAAAATTAAAAAAAAAAAGCTCAATATAGTGGAACAAAAAATAAAAAGAACAAGTATCAATATGAAGAAATAAATCCAAGAGTTGTAATCAATAGAACATGTACTTTATCCTTGTATAGTTTGAAGTTGCAAGTTGTATTCTTTGAACATTGTTGACACGAGCTAGTGCTTCACAAACCTTCTCTTCAAGAACCTCATGCTTGTCACCTTCATTGTCTTCCTTTGAAATGTCTTTACTTCTAGAGCCATTAGCATCACACTTGAAACATCATTGCTCTCATTCTTCAATCTTTCATTTAACTTCTTCAAGTGTCCTGTTATTGTAATGTGTGAATGGTAAAAATTATTTCAAACATCTTGTTTATTCCCTCCACCTAAATATTTTTTACAATCATGACACCAAATCTTGAAGATAGCCTTTTAACCCTCATCATAATTTTATTTTCTGTTCTTTTCAAAAAATTTGAATTTCTGATATAAGTATTGTCGGTCTGACATGTAAATTTGAAAATGCATTTAATTTCCCACTTAAATTAGATTTGGTTCTTTCTTCGGCAAGGTTTTTTCATTTCTGTAATTTTCACTCTTTAGATCTTCTTTTTTCTTGATAGTGATCAGCTCAGGAGTAACATTAAATTGGGTGCTATTATTTATAGGAAAGCACGGCACCTTCAATGCTGTTTACAAGTAAGTATTATAAACAAATTTAAATATACTTATAAAGATTCACTCTCTTACATTCTCTCTTAAAATTAGAATTTAGGGGTTTAGGATTACAATATATTCTATTAGGGATTTATTTCGTTTAAATATCCTTCTAACTTAATATTCTGATTACCGAGGCAACAGAATTAATCCGGCCATTTTTTTCGCCTCTTAGAAGAGGTGGCAAGATTAATTCTCCACCATCTCTTTGATAACCATGGCAGAATTAGTTCAGGCAATGCTTCTCACCTCTGAAAAGAGCGACGGGATTAATCCCGTCGATAACTCTCTCAATTGATAAAGAGTTACCTGAATTTATTAGAAAGAGTTGCGGCGGATTAATCCCGCTAACCATTAGGAGGTAAAAGGGGTGGCAGGATTAATTGCCACCATTCCCGATTTTAAAGATTTATGGGCAGGATTTATCCCGAGATTTCTTAGAAATCATAGCTTCGGAGAGAGTTGTGGGCAGGATTAATCCCGCCACTTATTCCCCGTCGTAAGAGTTATGGGCGGGATTAATCCCGCCGCCTCTTCCTCGGGAGGGAGTGCGGCATTAATCCCGCTCTTTCCTCGTCGGGAGTCCGCGCGATTAATCCCGCCGTCTCTCTCCGACGAAAGACCGGCGGGATTAATCCCGCCGCTCTTCCTTGTAGAAGGAGTCCGGCGGGATTAATCCCGCCCTCTCTCCGATGAAGATCCGGCGGCGATTAATCCCGCCGACTTCCTCTCGGAGGAGGCAGCGGGATTAATCCCGCCGACTCTCCTCGCGGAGGGAATCGCCGTCGAGGCCGGGATTAATCCCGCCGACTCTCTCCGAAGGGGTTGAGTCGGCGGCGGGATTAATCCCGCCGACCGTTCCTCGTCGGAGGGATTCGTGGGCGGGATTAATCCCGCCCATCAGTTGTATTAATAAACATGAGATATTATCTTAATACATATTATATTGCACATATGCATATTATTAAGTAACCGTAATTCAGATTTCTTAAAATATTGCATAAACAGATATCATAAATAACACAATTATTTATGTGCAGGACAATATGTTTAATACTGGAGATAAAGTATGTCTTCTTCGGAACAACGAGATAGTTGGCACTGGAACTGTGTTCGAGATAATAATGCATCACAATATTGCCCAAGGATCTTGTGTGTACGTATGGTGTACAACATGTTGAGGTTCTGGGAATGGAATTTGAGGAGGGTTCTCCTGTATTGTGGAATTTGGATGAAGTCAAGGCTGACACAGAATATGCAGAGTCACAAACAAATAGTAGCACGAGTTTACCAGATGATGGCTTGCCTGCTGTGATGGATGAGGTGATTCTCTTTCTTCGTGAGATTGAGTCGGAAGAGGCATCATCACAGCTATAAATCCAATGGAAGCAGTGTCAGAAGAGAAACTAGGGTCCGACTTCGTGGGTGTAGTTGTGACAGAGGTTTCACCTAATGGCACATTGTATCCTGGATCCCTCGTGAGGTGGCGAACATCTGAATTAAGACGGCAAGATGGTTCAACATATTCTGGGTTGGATTTCAATAATAACAACCCGGAAGAACAACTCATATTTGAAGAGGTTCCTTGCATTGGTCCTATTGTAAGAAAAAGGCGATTCATGGGTGTAGATCTTCCCCTGCAAGTTTCAGCAAGAGGGTAAAGATGGATCCTACATCTTCCGAAAGTGTTACGAGCATTTCCACGATTGACTTTGCAAGAAGAAGTGTTGTCAGATGGCAGACCGGAATGAAATTACCCAATGTAGACATGTCTTTCGTACGCTCACCCAAAAGCAAAGGCATGAGTTTGTATATGCTGCACTAACTGGGTGTATTGATGGAATGGCCTCGGACACAGGTTATCAGAGTACATCCATGGTATTTAATAAGGTGGCCATCTGCTTCAAAGCTTGGTACAGTATATACGGGATCCCAAAGACCACGTTCTGTCGGAGGGATGAGTGGCTAGATGGAGCGCGAACCTCAGTCATGGGAACACTCGCTTGGTCAAAACCCGCTCTCACATATGGCAGCCATAGAGATACTCAAGGCTTTTGTGGAAGCAAATGCAGACAGGATGCCTCACAAATGCCGAACCACAAATGCAGGGGTCAGGGAAAATCTCAAGGTTTTGCCTTCAATCTACACTCAATTGAACTGTGTGAACATGTGAACAAGTGCCTCAGTTTGATGGGGCTCCAAGCAATCTGCACTGGTACCTTCAACAACATATGGAATACTCATTTTAAGGATGTGGAGATTGCAAAACACTCTAGCTTTTCCAAGTGTGACACTTGTACATCATTGAAGGCTGCAGAGGCTTGTGCAAAAACCTTGGTGGAGATCACTACCATTCAAAAGAAGATGGAGGCCCACATGATTGCACAACAAACTTGGTCTCAGTACTATGCACACCGCATGCTTTCTGTGTCACGCCCATCAGAGTACCTGTGCTTGATCCATGACAAGATGGATCATTCAAAGACCAGCATTCCAAAGCTCTTTGCAACACCAAAGTGCCTTGGAAATGTCATGAAACTTCCGATTTCATTGACAGGTGTGCTAACACATGGACACGGTTGTGAGTCATATGGACACTTTTCACTTCCACATTGGTCTAGCGACTCCAATTTCACTATTGGGTCGTTAGCCATGTGTTTCAGAAACCTTGAAGCCCACTCACAGACAAGTCCTATCAGTGATCTCAAAGTGAAGAAACAACACCTTCAACCTTTACATAATGCTCTCATGAACACGTCTGCACTTGAGGCTACTTGGGAATATGAGAGGCATTGTCAGCACCTGCACAAAAAAAAGACCCTGTTGAGAGTTCAGGTTCAGTGGAGGGATCTAGCTCAAATAGTGTACATGTGTCCTCAACATCAAATAAGCTTCCTCGTCATTTGCTTTTACAGATGGATAATTGTGCGAGAACAAAAATAGGTAAATCATTTTACTTAAGGGTTTCTCAAGCTCATACTTACTTTTATTTTCTAGATATGTGCTAGCATACTTGTCAATGCTTGTTGCCAAAGGTGTGTTTGAAACAATCACGCTCAGTTTCCTTATGGTTGGTCACACTCATGAAGATATTGATGCGTTCTTCAACAAGGTCTCCAACTCTACAAAAAAAACAAGTGCACTTACCTTACTACATATGATGAATCTTTTTTGAAAAATTGCATCTCCAAAAAAAGTTGTGCTTTGCTTGTGACTGAGATGCCAGACTTCAAAAAATTTCTCAAGGAGTATATAAAAGAGGGGAGTGATTCTTTAATTAGTCACCTTGTGCCACTACAATTCTTTTTCTCCATACGAGATGGTATATCTATTATGTAGTACAAGTTACTGCCATCAGAGCAGGAGTGGTTACCAAAAGAGGGCTTAATACTCTTCAAAAGTGGAGAGGATGGAAAGCCACTTCTCCCAGAAGGACAACTAAACCCTATTCCATTGAGTGCCCAGCTCAAGGAACAAGAGGTTATTTATTGATGGCATCAAAAAATATGTGGCATGGGTTCAAAAATCGATGCCAAAGAATTTTGATAAGGCAATTGGACTTAGAACTATATAAGCATGTGGTCGATTATTGGGAGATTGTTGTTCGAGAGTTAGAAGAGCCTACTATCACAAGTACAGAATTGCAAACACCCTTTTTGGCCTAAAACAAGGTGGCAAGAGGAGATTGAAATGACATCACTGAGCACAGACGACATAGAAGCCAGTAATGATGTCGAAGTGCAAACCCCACACTTTGTTGGACAAAGGAACCAAAAACCTAAAGCATACTTTAATTGCTGCAAGGATCTTCAAAAACTAATGATGGTTTTCATTACTCCAGATGTGTCATATAATTAGCCTATTTGGATGGGTCAAATTATCGACACACCTGAAGTAATCACAAAAAATAATATGGTTAAGGTTGCATGTTCAAACCACAAAAAAGCGATACAAGAAGGACAGTGAAAGATATAATGGATGCCTAGAGAAAACATGGTCTCCCAATCAAAAAGACCCAACATGTTTTATAAATTTTAAATCCATTCGATATGGGGGATGTTAAGAAGCATTGATAAAGTCATAATTAACAAAACTGCAATAGAATGTATGTTTTTTGAAGCTTAAAGTAATTATAAAATTATAAAATATCGTATATTTAATATTCATAATTATTATAAACTCTTTAATAATAATACCAAATTGTTTACTTAACTATATAAATTTATAAAAAGATATGGAAGATTGACTATATTATTATACGATATATTATATATATATTATTACTAATACAAATTTTTAATTAATAATGTTATATTTAAATATTAATATTTTAATAACAACATCAATATTTACATAATGTACCTCTTATGCTCTTCCTTAATTTTATATTAGGCCCATACAATCTTAAATATAATATATTATATAATTTACTACAAGATAAGCTTTTATGTTTTATTTAATTAATGGATTCTATATGTGTGACCATCGGATTAGGAGGAGGCTGGAGACAAGCCTCAACCTTTACCTTTTGGAACATGCATTCCGACAAGACTTCCCATGCATGGATTCGCCAATGTTAAGGGTAAGCTACCCCGAAGGTGGGACGTACCCTTGTCATCTGGCACAACAGAGAGTTGTGCCTTGACGACACAAGCTAGAGCTTGCACCGAGAGAAAGAGTAACGAGCTCAGTCATGAACCCAAGAACCCTCACTCTTATATACTATTTATTTATGTGACAGAGCCCCCCCCCGCCCTTTTCCTGTTTACATAAGTGGGTTGGCACAGAATTCATTCCTAAAGGAAATATACTTGATGAGTTAATTAATGACTCATTAACCCCTAAACCTTAACCTGAGGGGTTTAGGGCGTGGGGTTAGGGCAACTCTAGGGTTAGGTCAACCCTAAGGGTGTTTCTACCCATATCCGACTTGCCGAAGTCACTAGAACCACCCAAAAACCTAACTGGGACACATAAAACCAGGGTAAGAGTTTTCTAGATGGAAGTGCTAGCTTCGCCCAAAGTTTCTTGCAAATACCTAATGACATGACCATCATTAGATATCCAAGTGCACTAAGCAAGCCTGTTTCTTCTACACCTAGGGTTTATCAACATAGTACAATAGGTAACAACAGTCAACGTCCAAAGTAAAAGAGAGTCATAGTAGAAACTATGACACACCCCGCCTTTAAAAATGTCAACATCCTCGTTGACGTCCAACTCCAAGACTAGATAATGCTAGAGAAAACTAACCAAAACTAACCAAAACTAACATATCACTCTATGTGGAGTTAGCTAAAAGTTCACATAATTTCATTACCCCCTTTGCATTATGCGAAGCCAAGTACTTCAGAATCGTCGTTCACTGAGTCGTAAACCCAGTTGTCAGAGGCACCACCTGCGACATGAAGTCACTTGGAGACCTTTTACATGTCTGCAAAGTATGTTACCCGATGCACACAACACAATGGTTAATTTCTTTACTTAACTAGAATTTATATTGGAGGCTTTTAGTTAGTGTTGTTGCCAGCCCCTTGGTTAACAAGAAATAAAGGCTTGCTTTATTCCTTAATGTCAAACGCTGTTAACGACCATGTCGTCTTAGCACATAACAAGCACTTTGACGTCCATATTAAGTGCTTAACCAAACGCCTTCTCGTTTTTTGATTTCCTAATGGTTCCACATTTTCATATGTTACGATATTATAGCTTCACATTTCTGCATCCCTCGGTGTTTCTCATTATCCTTTACATAAGGGTCTACTACTATACCTATCCCCCATTAGTATATAGTTACGCCAGACTAGGTATGAGACTTTTATCGGAATTAAGCTCTTTTCCGATGCTAGAGTACTTCTCTTGAAACCCTATTCTTTGTAGACATGTAATCTGGCCAGAGGCGATAACAAAGGTGCATGGCTGTACACATGTATATAACAAGGTCATACCAACTTGAAATTAGCCCATCCATTTAATGTGTCATTGACATAACTTCATTCCCAATGGAAATTAAATTTATGTCAAATCTCTACCAAGTGTTATAGCACTAATATTTGTCCTTTCCAACCAGCTTTGTACTCTTTCATAACACTGACTAGTTCAGGGACCAAATAAGCTTTCTCACAAACCAATGTGAAAACCAGGAAATTTAACTCATCTCTAGTGCTTCAAATAGCAATCTTTAGATAGCAAGTGTCTTAACTAACACTCTCATTGTACTCATTCCCTAAAGAGTACATCATACTAGATGTTGTTCAATAATTTCTAACTCTTTATCTCAGTAACTTCAAAAATACCAAATTTCAAAACTTAGTTTCTGCGATAAGAGTCTCCCTGAACTCAGAATACTGCACGTTGCTATAACATTATATCTATTTCCAACTCTCAAACTGATTATGTAAATGTCTCTCAACACTATACTAAGGTATAACATTTTGCACTAATCCTAAATCCATAAACAATTGCAATTTTGATATTGATACTCTTGAACGGATATCAATCGTCTTAACCTAAATTTACCAACTAGTTTAGTTGTTACACTAACGGATATAACTTTACAATCATATCAATTATCGAAATGCTACAACTATAATATAAATATGGTCTTAGTTTACATGAACTGAATTTCAGTTTTGAGATGAAAATAATATTGTTACGATAGTATTCTGAGGAACTGTTCAGAGACTAAGAGGAATCATGAACTAGTGTTTGGTTTATTTAACTGATTTAATAAGATATCAACTTCCACATAAATGTTATCATAACACTAAAATGTCATATTAACTTCATGTTTCAGTCATATCTTATAATTCAACAGATCTCCCCAAACTTGAATAGTTTAACACGTTGAACTAACATACATTATCCATTAAACACCTAGTAATTCACAAAGCACCACATTACTCTTTAAGCACCGTATTGAGAAATACCTCATTTCTCAATTAAATTAAAAACACGTTTCAAGTTATAACACTAAGGTAGTTCCTTACCAAAGTATCGAACTCAGGTCTACTTGAGTCTTTTATATTTTATGATTATGGCCATCTCATATGATCATAACCAAGTTCCAATATTGAGTGCTCCAAACTCAATATTAAGGAGATATCATACCATAATGCAAGTTGTAACTAAAATGGGCATGGCTATAGTCCCATTTCCTAATAATTAGCAATTTTAGCTATTTAATTAGCATTTTCTAATATTAAAGGAATATTCTTTAGAATATATGTTTGAAAACAGAATATTCTATTCTATTTTGTATTCACCCTTTAATAAATTATAGCATTCATTGAACAAAAATTAATAACATTATAAAAGTAGAAGGTATTAAATTATATAATATATTGCCTAATATAACAATTAAGGAAGAGCATAAGAGGTACATTATATAAATATTGATGTTGTTATTAAAATATTAATATTTAAATATAACATTATTAATTAAAAATTTGTAGTAGTAATAATATATATATAAAATCCTATAATAATATAGTCAATCTTCCATATCTTTTTAAATTTATATAGTTAAGTAAACAATTTGGTACTATTATTAAAGAGTTTATAATAATTATGAATATTAAATATATGATATTTTATAATTTTGTAATTGCTTTAAGCTTCAGAAAACATACATTCCCTTGCAGTTTTGTTAATCGTGACTTTATCAACGCTTCTTGACATCCACCCATATCGAATGGATTTAACATTTATAAAACATGCTGGGTCTTTTTGATTGGGAGACCATGTTTTCTCTAGGCATCCATTATATCTTTCGCTCTCCTTCTCGTGTCGCCTTTTTTGTGGTTTGAACCATGCAACCTTAACAATACTATTTTTTGTGATTACTTCAGGTGTGTCGATAATTTGACCCATCCAAATAGGCTGATTATATGACGCATCTGGAGTAATGAGAACCATCATTAGTTTTTGAAGATCCTTGCAGCAATCAAAGTATGCTTTAGGTTTTTGGTTCCTTTGTCCAACAAAGTGTGGGGTTTGCACTTCCACATCACTACTGGCTTCTATGTCGTCTGTGCTCAGTGATGTCATTTCAATCTCCTCTCGCCACCTTGTTTTAGGCCAAAAAGGGTGTTGCAATTCTGTACTTGTGACAGTAGGCCCTTCCAACTCTCGAACAACAGTCTCCCAATAGTCGACCACATGCTTATATAGTTCTGAGTAACCAGTTGCCTTATCAGAATTCTTTGGCATCGATTTTTGAACCCATGCCACATTTTTTTGATGCCATCAATAATAACCTCTTGTTCCTTGAGCTGGGCACTCAATGGAATAGGGTCTGGTTGTCCTTCTGGGAGAAGTGGCTTTCCATCCTCTCCACTTTTGAAGAGCATTAAGCCCTCTTTCGGTAACCACTCCTGCTCTGATGGCCGTAACTTGTACTGCATAATAGGTATACCATCTCGTATGGAGAAAAAGAATTGTAGCGGCACAAGGTGACCAACTAAAGAATCACTCCCTCTTTTATATACTCCTTGAGAAATTTTTTGAAGTCTGGCACCTCAGTCACAAGCAAAGCACAACTTTTTTTGGAGATGCAATTTTCAAAAAGATTCATCATATGCGGTAAGGTAAGTGCACTTGTCCTTTTTGTAGAGTTGGAGACCTTGCTGAAGAACGCATCAATATCTTCATGAGTGTGACCAACCATAAGGAAACTGAGCGTGATTGTTTCAAACACACCTTTGGCAACAAGCATTGACAAGTATGCTAGCACATATCTAGAAAATAAAAGTAAGTATGAGCTTGAGAAACCCTTAAGTAAAATGATTTACCTATTTTTGTTCTCGCCTGCACAATTATCCATCTGTAAAAGCAAATGACGAGGAAGCTTATTTGATGTTGAGGACACATGTACACTATTTGAGCTAGATCCCTCCACTGAACCTGAACTCTCAACAGGGCCATCTTTTTTTGTGCAGGTTGCTGACAATGCCTCTCATATTCCCAAGTAGCCTCAAGTGCAGACGTGTTCATGAGAGCATTATGTAAAGGTTGAAGGTGTTGTTTCTTCACTTTGAGATCACTGATAGGACTTGTCTGTGAGTGGGCTTCAAGGTTTCTGAAACACATGGCAACGACCCAATAGTGAAATTGGAGTCGCTAGACCAATGTGGAAGTGAAAAGTGTCCATATGACTCACAACCGTGTCCATGTGTTAGCACACCTGTCAATGAAATCGGAAGTTTCATGACATTTCCAAGGCACTTTGGTGTTGCAAGAGCTTTGGAATGCTGGTCTTTGAATGATCCATCTTGTCATGGATCAAGCACAGGTACTCTGATGGGCGTGACACAGAAAGCATGCGGTGTGCATAGTACTGAGACCGGCAAGTTTGTTGTGCAATCATGTGGGCCTCCATCTTCTTTTGAATGGCAGTGATCTCCACCAAGGTTTTTGCACAAGCCTCTGCAGCCTTCAATGATGTACAAGTGTCACACTTGGAAAAGCTAGAGTGTTTTGCAATCTCCACATCCTTAAAATGAGTATTCCATATGTTGTTGAAGGTACCAGTGCAGATTGCTTGGAGCCCCATCAAACTGAGGCACTTGTTCACATGTTCACACAGTTTCAATTGAGTGTAGATTGAAGGCAAAACCTTGAGATTTTCCCTGACCCCTGCATTTGTGGTTCGGCATTTGTGAGGCATCCTGTCTGCATTTGCTTCCACAAAAGCCTTGAGTATCTCTATGGCTGCCATAATGTGAGAGCGGGTTTTGACCAAGCAGTGTTCCCATGTACTGAGGTTCGCGCTCCATCTAGCCACTCATCCCTCCGACGGTAGAACGTGGTCTTTGGGATCCCGTATATACTGTACCAAGCTTTGAAGCAGATGGCCACCTTATTAAATACCATGGATGTACTCTGATAACCTGTGTCCGAGGCCATTCCATCAATACACCCAGTTAGTGCAGCATATACAAACTCATGCCTTTGCTTTTGGGTGAGTACGAAAGACATGTCTACATTGGGTAATTTCATTCCGGTCTGCCATCTGACAACACTTCTTCTTGCAACAGTCAATCGTGGAAATGCTCGTAACACTTTCGGAAGATGTAGGATCCATCTTACCCTCTTGCTGAAACTTGCAGGGGAAGATCTACAACCCATGAATCGCCTTTTTCTTACAATAGGACCAATGCAAGGAACCTCTTCAAATATGAGTTGTTCTTCCGGGTTGTTATTATTGAAATCCAACCCAGAATATGTTGAACCATCTTGCCGTCTTAATTCAGATGTTCGCCACCTCACGAGGGATCCAGGATGCAATGTGCCATTAGGTGAAACCTCTGTCACAACTACACCCACGAAGTCGGACCCTAGTTTCTCTTCTGACACTGCTTCCATTGGATTTATAGCTGTGATGATGCCTCTCCGACCTCAATCTCATGAAGAAAGAGAATCACCTCATCCATCACAGCAGGCAAGCCATCATCTGGTAAACTCGTGCTACTATTTGTTTGTGACTCTGCATATTTCTGTGTCAGCCTTGACTTCATCCAAATTCCACAATACAGGAGAACCCTCCTCAAATTCCATTCCCAGAACCTCAACATGCTTGTAAATGGTGTTCACCCATACGTACACACAAGATCCTTGGGCAATATTGTGACATGATGCATTATCATCTCGAACTTCCACAGTTCCAGTGCCAACTATCTCGTTGTTCCGAAGAAGACATACTTTATCTCCAGTATTAAACATATTGTCCTGCACATAAATAATTGTTATTTATGATATCTGTTTATGCAATATTTCTAAGAAATTGAACTGCGGTTGCTTAATAATATGCATGTGCAATAATTATTATGAGATAATATCTCATGTTTGATTAATACAACTGATGGGCGGGATTAATCCCGCCCACGACTCCCTCCGACGAGGAACGTGGGCGGGATTAATCCCGCCCCGACTCTACCCCTTCGGAGAGAGTCGGCGGGATTAATCCCGCGATTCCCTCGAGGAAGAGTCGGCGGGATTAATCCCGCCCGATTCCTCCGGAGGAAGTCGGCGGGATTAATCCCGCGCCACTTCCTCGTCAGAGAGGCGGCGGATTAATCCCGCCGGACTCCTCGACAGAGAGTGGCGGGATTAATCCCCGCGGACTTCCTCGAGAGAGAGTGGCGGGATTAATCCCGCCCGATCCCCGACGAGGAGATCGGCGGGATTAATCCCCGAACTCCCTCGACGAGGAAGAGGCGGCGGGATTAATCCCGCTACAACTCCCTCCGACGAGGAAGAGGCAGCAGGATTAATCCCGCCCACAACTCTTACGAGGAGGAATAGGTGGCGGGATTAATCCCGCCCACAACTCTCTACGAAGCTATGATTTTTAAGAGATCTCGAGATAAATCCTGCCCACAAATCTTTAAAACAGGGAAGTGGTGGCAAGATTAATCTCGCCACCCTTCTCTGCCCCTAGAATGATTGGTGGGATTAATCCCGCCGCCAACTTTTTTTAATAAATTCAGGTAATTTTTATCAGTTAAGAGAGTTATCAATAAGATTAATCCCGCCGCTCTTTTTCAAAGGCGGAGAAGCATTGCCCGGACTAATTCTGCCATGGCTATCAAAGAGATAATGGCATGATTAATCTCGACACCTCTTTTAAGAGGTAAAAAAGAAATGATTGGATTAATTCTGCTGCCCCGGCTAATAGAGAATATTAAGTTAAAAGGATATTTAAACGGGATAAATTCCTAACAGAATATATTGTAATCCTAAAGCATTCCTAAATCCCTAAATTATAATTTTAAGAGAGAATATAAGAGAGTGAATCTTTATAAGTATATCTAAATTTATTTATAATATTACTTATAAACAGCATTGAAGGTGTGGTGCTTTCTTATAAACAATAACACCCAATTTAATGTTGCTTCTGAGTTTATCATTATCAAAAAAAATAAAAATCTAAAGAGTGAAAATTACAGAAATGAAAAAATCCTTATCAAAGAAAGAACTAGATCAAGTGCTCTATTTAACTTTCTGATAAGTAACTTATTTATGCATACACATATACCCAAAGATGTATTATACACTTGCCTCACACACTATATATATAAAGGGAATTAGATACGATACACATATATTTTATATATAAGCTCTGTGTCTGTGTGTGCATGCATGTGTCCTGTTTGTACCCATTAAACTAAACAATAATATTAAAACTGAATATTATATAGAAACGTCATACTTACTTTGTTACGTCATGCTACTTCAACAAAGTAAGCTTTCAACCAAAAGACACTTCTCTCTCTCTCACACACACACAATATTACTTACCTCCCAGAGTTGTGTATTAGAGTATTGTCCAAGAGGATCCAGAAAGGTTGTGTATTTAAGTTATATTCACTTTATCATGATAATTTTATAAGATACATCAAAAACATTATATATATATATACACCTTATACATATGCACATATAAAAAATACCTTTCATGTTGCTGACTCAAATGATTCAGAAGATAGTTTGGATTAGAGCTGATTTTCCACTTCTTGTTTTTTCACAACATTATTTTCTTACCTCAAAACGTAATGTTAATAAACCGAAGACACAGCTTGAGCTGGGAGTTTGGACAGGTTTGCAAGTGGGAAGGCTTGTGCTTAATGCGTCAACATGTGATGATACAAGTGGTGCACGCAAAATATTCAGGTGGATAAATTGGTTTAAAAAGAATAATAATCCACTGGAGGAGATGGTGCTGAATATACGGGTATTGTCAATCAATACTTCTGTATGTTACCGTTAGCCGCTTACTCCTTTTGTTGTTGTTATTATATTGGATACACCCGGTAAATCGTAAGATATCATTTAAAAATTATTCTGAGTTAATTATAGCAGTTCATCTATATAATTACATAAATGCACATTATCAAAATGGTTGTCTATGTGTAAACGTAGAGATCATAAATAATCCTTACTGGTTGATTAGTTAATGCAATAAATTAATATCAATTAATTCAAGCTAATATTAAACATAAATTAGTATTAGATGAATATTATAAAGAAAACCTAATTCATTTTAAACTTATATATATATATATATATGCAAATTTCAAAACATATACTTCATAGGAAGTTTAGTAATATATATGGCTTATATATATATGCTGGATTTTTATGAACCCATAGATATATATACATAAACACACATACACTTGTATGTGGCTTCATTTACATAGGCACACACATGCGCACACACACTCACTATACATTTCAATGGATAATTAATTAATTTAAAATTATTGTATTACCTTCAACTATAATTAAGCATATTATCAAATAAACTAAGAAAATTCTAAAGTATAGATATGTGCATGTCGATAGATGTAAATATATATATTCTCTATTTCATATACAAAGTATCTTATATAATAAGTTTATTGTGTGTGTGTCTGTGTATCACGGTTATTCCAAACTCACATCCAATTCAATAGTACCCTAAATTCTGAATGGACAGCCACCAACTAAATAAATGTTATTTAGCTAAGTAAATAAAAATTATTTAGTTAAAAAGGTTATTAAATAAATAAAAAGTTATGTTAAGTTATCACATACACATAATAACTTGAAAAAAAAGAGTTATATATCACATACACATAATAATTTAAAAGAGAAATAGTGTTTACTAAGTTATCATATACATATAACAATTTGAGAGAGAAAGTATATATATACATACAATAACTTCAAAAAGAGAGAATTAAGGAGAGGTCACATACACACACTACATATGAATTAGGCATGGTTTAACATGTGTGTGTGAGAGAAAAAGATAGTTATCACATACATATGTGACTTGAGAGAGAGCTAAATTATTACATACATAAAGTAACTTAAAAGAGAAAATTAAGTTATTATATACATAATAATTTAAAAAAGAATTAAATTATCACATACACACAATAAATACATATAAATTATGCATGAGTTTAACATGTGTGTGTGCGTGAGATATATATATATATATATAATTATCACATCCACATAGTAACTTGAGAGAGACACACATGAAAGGAGTTAAGTTATTACATATACACTAACTTGAAAAGTTAAGAAGAAATTATTACATACATATAGTAACTTGAAAAAAAGATAAAGTTAGTTAAGGTATCACATATAATAACTTAAGTTGTAAAACTCTTAAAACATCTAAGAGAGAGAGAAAGAGTTAACTTACCATATTAAGAATAACAATTGGGTTAAGGGTTCAATTTAAAAATAAATTCACTAAGTCAAGCAATAGAAGATTAAGAATAAACTCACTATGTTAAAATAATAATTAAGTTAAGGGTCTTTTAAAATTAATTATTATTAAATAATTAAGCCACCATGGCCACATAAATTTATTCAATAGTTAAGTAAATAAGGATTATTTAATTAAAAAAGTTATTCAGCAAAGGTTATTAAATAATAAAAGGTTATTTTATTAAATAAAAGTTGTTAAATAAATAAATTCACATGGGTAAACCTAGGAGCTTAGTGATAAACTCACTAGGTTAAAGATAACAGTTAAGGGTCCATTAAAACATATATGTTATCACATATACATAATAAGTTAAAGAGGGAGGTAGAGAGAGAAAGTTAAGTTATCATATATACACTAGTAACTTGAGAGAGAGTTATAAAAAGAATTAATTTAAGTTGTAAGACTCTTCAAATATTATAGAGAGAGTGTGTGTTAAGTTATTACATATATATAATAATTTAAGAAAAAGAATTAGGCAAAGAGTTAATTTAAGTTGTAGGATCTTTAAACATATTAAATAAAAAAAGAGAGGGTTAAGTTATTACATATACACATAACTTGATCACATACAAATAATATAGTTAAGAGAAAAGTTATTATATATACATAGTAACTTAAAAAAGGGTTAATTAAATTATCATATACAGTAATTTAAGTTGTAAAACTCTTTAAACATTTGAGTAAGAAGAGAAAGTGAAAGTTAAATTATAAGGTTAAGGATAACAATTGGGTTAAACTCACCAAGGATAATAATTAAGTTAAGGGTTATTAAATAGTTAACCCATGCATAAGTAAATTTAAAGCTTAAAAATAAATTCACTAAGTTAAGATAACAATTGAGTTAAAGGTTTAACTTAGAGATAAACTCATCAAGTTAAACATAACAATTGAGTTAAAGGTTGTTAACTTTTATTAAATAGTTAAGCCCACAACCTGTTTATTAACATTTTTATTTAGGGTTCCCATTGTGACCATATTCAATTTTTGTATATTAAATATATATTTATTTTATTCATTCTATTTCATTACAATTTTCTATAGATTTATTTAATTAGTATCCTTCAATATCATTTCCAATTCTAAATAAAATAATAACAAGAATATTTCATTAAATTTTAAATAAAATGACTAATCTTTGTTAAATAAAAGCTTATATTGAAATACTATATAAAGTCATTTTATTATTCTAGATTTTTTTAAAAATTTATTATAGTAATTAAAATATTTTAAATAATAATGCCAAGATTAAAAATTTGTGGTATAACATGTGATATTTTAAATTTTTTAAGTGTATGATAAATATTACACTTAAATATCACATGTATATATACCCTCAAAATTTATATTTATTTTTAAATAAATTTTAGTATTTATTAATACCACTCATTTCAGTATTCAAATTTACTAAAGCAAAACAAGTTAACTGTTCTACTGTTTAACTATAACAATGTTGTTCAATAACATATATATTTATAATATATGAAGCATATACATATATATTGTTAGAGACACTACGACAAGGAATATGTGACATCACCTAAACTAGTCATTTTAACATTTATTAACGATTTATCTTGCATAATGAATAAGATTCTTCCACGTGGTTTTACTCAAGCATGAATCCGAACTTTTGTAAGCTGGACTGCAGTTCTAATAACAATATGTTTTTAATTTACTTGGCCACGGTTTTGATTAAATCCATGTGCACATATGCTATTATAACGAATAAGATTGTTCCATCTGGCTTTAATGAAGCATGGATCCATAATTTATAATACATTTTTTAGTACATATGTTTTTTGCCATTTAAATCCAATTTAATTGGCCACTTGGCAGTTACATACGCATGCATCCATATGTACATGCATTCAGTTTTTGTCCGTCCATTGCAACAGTGAATACTGTCCAGCAAAGGCTCTACGACGCTGTTATCTCCTCACATTGCCAATGGTACACAGTTATGGTATCCGGAGGGAAACTGTGTAATTTTTGATAGCTACCGAGAACAAAAATGACTTCAGATAAATACTAGATGAACTAAATCTGAAAAAACATTTTATATACACAATATAATATTATTAGTTATAGTCAGATATGCATATGACTGTATTGGAGGTAACAATGTATAATATGCAGTTATCCCTATCCATCTTCCTATACATGTCATTCATGAGTACATTTCCAGGTGAGTTATCTCTCAATGGATCAAGGGCTACTTTGTCAAGTTTGAGGTTATTCAAACTCTTACAAACAGCTAGCAAGCTCATCCATACAAAACTGTATGCTTCAAACGGCATCCTCTTCATACTTAGGGAGTGCCACTTGAGATTCATCCCTATGCCTTAAAGCAGACCAACCATAACTTTGTATTATGCAAAGTCGATGTTACATATTCCTTGTGTACTGACACTCGTAAGTTTTTGAAAGTGTTTTAATTTACCATATATATCACACTAAAATTAAATCCATATTTAAACGGATATTGAAATGAAACTATATACATTTGTATACTTAAATGATTATTGATTCCATCGGATCACGGTGTTCCACGTGTGTGCGCGTGAGTTGCTCATATATAAATAGGCGAACCACTTTAGGTCAATTCCACGTTCAGGAGAGCTTACAAATCTAGGTTTTATTTAGTAGCAGCGGACATAGTTGAAGAACCATGGGAAAAAGAGCAGTACACAAGCAGTTTATAAATTTGCAGTGTTTATAATGATGGTTTAATATTTAGCTCAACAATACAAGGAAACATCTTGGTAAGTATATAAGATCCATTGATGTAGTGAGTGAATGTTTGTCTGTCTTTGAACAAAGACAGTTTCCGAAAATTCCTAACTGATTATCAAATCTTCATACTTGCAGATCTGCCATAAACAGGAGCAGCAGCAGCAGCTTGATCAGGTACCTGTTAAACACTCCAAGCTTCTTAATTCATATAAAACCACTAATTTAAATTCATAATTTATATATTAAACCATTCAAAATTATATAATTCCAACTTATATATATATATGTTCTATTAGAATGGATTATCTACGTCTGGAGCAATTTCCGCACAGTGTGAATAGAAGAAGGTTAGCACTTGATCATCACCTCCACGGTGCAATGGGAAATGTGGGAGCTGCTTGCCGTGTAGGCCAGTTTTTGTTCCCATACAACCGGGCTTTGTCGGAACTCCAGAATACTACCCAGAAGCTTGGAGATGCAAATGCGGGAATAAACTGTTTTATGCCATAATATACGAACGATGTTTTTTTTTTTTTTTTAATTTAAATCTTTTTAAAGTCCTTTTCTTTCTTTTTTTTTTTTTTTTTTTCTCAAGCAGAGTTCGTTTCATATATATACATTCCAGTTTAGCTATATATATTGTGTGTGTGTGTGTGTATCTGTGTGTCATATGTATACACATGGGACCGTATTATCATGATAACGTAGTATATACATAATGTAGATTCACACCAAATCGTACCAGAAATGTTTGCTTGTTTTAAAACCTAGCTACAAAGAAATAATCAAAATTTTTATGTTCAAGGTACATATATATATAATAAATACATTTTAGAGTGTAATGATGGAAGGGTTTGTACGGGGCCGTCCTCCGTGATGGTGAATTCCGATGTGCGCTGTTTTACTGCAAGATGCTCAGAAGGAAGTTGGCAACCATTTAGTTCATACAATAAATAAGTGCAGAAAAACTCAGAAACACATCAAGTTAGTTAGAACATATATAAAAAATAACACAATCATTAACCAATATATCTTCCAATTTTGGTGTAATCTTTGTTTCATGTTGTGTATTTAATGGATGCAATTTTATATTTTTTATATACTGTGTGCGCGCGTGAGTGTAGAGAGAGAGAGAGAGACACACACACACGTAGAGAGGTAAAGTGTTGAACCATTTTGACTAAGTTGCAAGACGCCGACTAATGTTTAAGCTATGGGCCTTTCTCATAAATTTTACATGCGTTTGTGCGTGCGTGTCTGTGTGTGCTCATATGTGCTTATCTTGCTCAAAATGCTGAGCAAGACAGAATGTATTTTGCATGTTACAGGCATCACACACGCGCGCACCCGACACACAAAAGGGATAAACAAAACACAAGGAGTATATGCCTGTAAATATATCTCACACACGCACACATGATAATTGCGTTCAACAACAGCCATGAACCATGAGCAGATGACATAAATGTCTACACACAACACACACACAAGCCATACGCATGCATGTGTTATTCATAAATTTGTTGAGAAACTAGTTTGATGGCCACCAAACAGAGTTGAACATGTAATTTACACAGAAAAGTTGAGTCGTATCTCCCTCTCTCTAACCCCGTGCGTGCGTGGGTGTGTGTGTTGTGTGCGTGTGTGTGTGTGGGTGAGAGAGAGAGAGAGAGAGAGAGAGAGACATGTGTTGTTTGAATTATACAAGCAGAGCAAGGTGATGGGCGGGAGTCCATGTTATGCAATAATAACACGACTCTCAATCAGACATGAAGTCATGCAAACTTGATCCCATTTATGAATAATAACAAGACCATTTTAAAGAATGTAGAGCTTTTTCAGCACTCGATGTCTTTTCTTCATATATTTTTCCAAAAGCTCGCAAGTTGGCATGGGCCTTCTTGAATAGCTTTATGCTCAATATTATATGAATTAATTAATTTAAATTTATGACCACACACGCACGCACGCACCACTACACACCTTGGAAGGCCACATATACATCTAGCTATACGGTCTATAGACCACCCATTGTAATGTAGCACACGATACGCATCAAACATTCTATATAAATTATAGAAGGAATTGTATAAGGGTAAAGTTCACAGATCCCGAAGTTGGTAATTTCTATTGCAGCCGCGCTACTATCTTTTCTTGAGTACATACAGTTATACACTTTGCTACATCTTTCTCATAGTTAACTTGTGAATGAAATACCTTTAGGAAGAGCAAGTGGTCCAGATTTGATGTGCCAAACTTGACAGAACCATCCTGTGTCCACCCACTGAATGCATCACGGAGAATGCAAGTCACGGGAGGCCTATGCGGATCATTCAGTAACCCTCGAAATCCCTTTGAGCTTGGACTCTATAGCATTGACAAAACATCTGTGTATTGTTTCCTGGGTAAAACAGTCATCAGGTATGTTCGTGAATGTATTTGAAGCTTTCTATCTTTCTTGCCGTTCATGAGCCACTCGTGATACATCCTTTTTGTACGGGTTACGGCTGATGCGTTTATATATTGAGATGTTTAACTATACCCTTGTGTTCTAAATTTATAATGAAGTATTTCATGTCTCTGTTTGCTTATCGTGAAGCTCAGATCATTTTATGAACACGCGCGCGCGCATGTGTGCGTGCATGTGTATTTATGCGTCTATGTGTGTGAAACACACACAGTGCTTGTACTATTGCAGCCCAGAGCCAGCTATTCTTCTTCCTATATCATTTGCAGGTACTTAGCAAGAGGACAACAGTGTTTACATGCAAAACGTTTCTTAAGCTAAGTTTGCATAGTGTATTGCCATAGTTTCAACACCCTTACTGTCTAATAAGTATACTATCCTAAATGTGTGTGTGTGTGCGCGTGCGTGAAGCTGGGAACACATACAGTGATTTTTGCTGTTGGTTTTCAGTATACAATATGGTGGTACTGCATATTCGTTAACTCAAATGGATCGTGTGAATGCTTCCTGAGATAAATTTGCATATGATATTTCAGATACTGGTCTATTACTGTTTCGTGTGTGTGTTGAGAGAGAGAGATTGATTGAAGGGTACTTTAAGGGGAACTAAAACATGACTTGTTTAAACAAAGATAAAGGGCTTGTAGCTTGCGATGAATGCACAGATCTATTTCCTTTTCTTCTGATGTTGAAGAAGGTTGACATGCACATAATTATCTATGACATGTCCAGAGAGCCTGAGTAACATACTCAATAGCTGTCCCGCTTTGCAAGTTGGTCTGCATTAAACAACAGCCTTGTGCAAACTCAGTATGATCCAAATATTTTACCGTTGTATGCAAGCTCATTTCTACATCCAAACAAGCCAGACATTAGTTTTGCGCAGTTTGCATTGACCAGCAGGTTCCCAAGCAGGTAACTGATATATACACATGAGCAGGGGATAATGCAGGTACAGAAATCTCTTCCTCATTAAAGTCCCAGGGAGTCCACTTATATATGTATAGTATGGTATGACCGTGTATGGCTTTCCATTACACCCTTATACATTATAAAAATTTCTGTATCCACATAGTTATTCTATATATATATTTTATGTACATGCATATACATGAATATATATTCCATACATACATATATATATATATATATATACTATTCATCTATATAAATACATATATTCATATATACATGTACTAGTATTCTATGTATAATATATTACATATATTTTCAATTTAGGAAGGATTTGAATAATTTCTATGAATATTAAGTCTTTAAAATATTTAAAATTAACTTACAAATTGCATATTTCTCTGTATATCATATTAGCCTTAACACAAAAAGTAATAAGCTTACTTAAAATATATATTTACACCCCTCACGTACACGTAATCATTCGTACGTGGAGGTGAGTGGACTCCCTGGGATTAAAGTAACCTTCAATCAATCTCTCTCTCTCTCTCGCACACACACACACACCTGATACAATATAGATCAGTATCAGTAATATCATATGCAAACTTATCTCAAGAAGCATTCACACGATCATTTGAGGTTTAACGAATATGCAGTACCACATAGATAAATGCATTGGGTGCGTGCGCGCGTGTCTGTGTGTAATAAGAACTCTTATCCAGCAAATAAGATCAAACAGGGAAAATGCAGGACACCGATCATGGGTCTCGAGTGAGGCAATAATGGTGTTTCTTAAAAATCAACGGGTTTCAAGCAGATGCTCTCAAAAAAAGCACTTGCATGATCTTGAATAACACATTCAAGAAGACGGCTTTGCTCTTTATCCTTGTATATAGCATATGCCTGGGTTAAAAGCATCTCCAGTGTCGGTTCAAAATTTTGCAAGGTACTTTTCTCTCCTTAGACAGCCATTGTTCTTGTTACATCAGTGCAGGCACTTCACATTGGCTATACTTCAAATTTGCAACGGTAAACATACAAAAATAGTTTTATTCTTCAGATAAATTTGCATTAAGTATTACATCCTTTTGAACATATTACTAATGAACATTGAATTTATAATTAGGTGTATGTGTGTGTATGGCGTGTGAATCTTCTATATATATAGCTACGATCTAATTATTCTGTAAAAGCCGCCGGAACACACCGTAATAATTTATATTGCAGTCTTTAATTCATATATTTTGCTAACAAATATTTATGAAGTGAAACATGTGCTAATGTTTAAATTTAATAGGGAAAAGGAATTATACAGCCCCAGTGATTAATTAAAATTTAATTAATTAATAAATATTAAAAATCAAGAAAAAAAATGTATTTAAGAAAGTTTATATATACCAAGTTATGTATATAGATGAAATGCATTAATCCTGAAGGTCTTTTTAATTTATATCCTTTAAATATATATAAAATCATTAAAATAATTAGTTATTTAATTTATCTGTGACTAAGAGAGGGGGCTGTATACTAGAACCTACCCTAGGAAAATTACTAGGTTTAAGTATTTTACCAGATTGTACATATAGTTTAAGAATTATTAAATTAGATATTTGTATTTATTAAAAATAAAAATAACAATTATAGTTATTTTAATAGTGAGTAACAACACTGAGCTCTTGATAGGAGACAATCTGTATGTGCAAATTAAAGTTTCTAAGGTTAACACCTCCATTAAACAGTGGCATGTGAATATTGCAGACAGAACTTAATGTAACAAGTGGCAAGCATTAGAATTCCTTTGTTCTCATATAATTTGTGTTCTTTGGTCAATGACAAAAACAAACACAAATTTATTGTTACTAAGGATATTGTTTTATCCACTTACTATGCAACGTATGCTGATGCACGGTAAGCAACATCTTTCAGGAGATCTTGCACTTGGCTTTCATCTCATCAAACCAGCTGCAAAATCTTCATGCGCTTCAAGGTTGTCACCATTTGAACGAGGTTCTCCACGCATATGCAATTGAGAACAAAGTCGAGCTGAACGTGTACGTTGCAAGCAGCTTGATCTACATGTATGCAAATGTGGGAGCATATATGAAGTCAGATCAATCTTTGAGAGATGCCGGTGCATGATACTATCTCATGGAATGCATTGCTCACAGGATACGTTTGAAATCGGTCAAGGAGCATTAGCTTTGAGCCTCTTGGATCATATGTATTCAGAAGGATTCGAGCAAACCAGCCTAACCTTTGTTGCTGCACTGAAGCATGTGTGTGGATTGCATTACAAGAGGAAGGTGTTTTAATAGATCAAAACTTCTGAAGTCAGTGTTGTGTGTGTTGTGTGTGTGTGTGTGTGTGAGAGAGAGAGAGAGAGAGAGGAGAGAGAGAGAGAGACTTACCATTTATAAAACTCACTGTAAGACAGATGACACACAGTAATCGATGTTGTGTGGGTGTGTGTGTGTGCATTTTATAATAAATTTGTACTTCATAATATTCAAGAGGAGGATGTAAATCTGATGCATAAAGGGGTGGTCTCACGCTACAGTGTATCAAGAATTTCTCACTTAGGGTATGGTACACTTAGACGACTTGTAAACTTTAATTAAATTAAAATTTAATTAGTAAATATTTATATATAATTTTGATTAATGAATTTTTATAAAAAATTAAGAAAATACGAGTAAAACATATAAAATTATTAAAAAATATTTATTTAAATTATTTAATCATAAACGTATATTTAATTTGATTTTCCTTACTAACCTAGGGTTTCCAGCTAGACTTAGAACCCTAGAAGAGAGACTTGATACACCTTAGTGTGGGACAGCTCAAAGCTGAATGTTTATCTCTATGTCTGAACTTGTTCCTTGAAATACCTCTCCATATTTAACATATACTTATTCATGGACTCACATGTCACTCTATGTTTAAGTGGGCACTAGAAACACAAGACTTATAAAGTGTTCACAAGTCACACACGCACACAAACATCCACACAACACACACGCCAAGCACGTAGAGCACACGATACTTTCCTGCTCCACTTATGCATGTATGTACAATGTAGACTCAAGAAAAGACAAAACTCCAGCTGATTAATTCATATTAGTGGTTTAATTTAAATTGTCTGGGCACATGTTTAATTTAAACTCTCTAATATTTTAAACATCTAAATAACTACATTATACGAGAAAAAAACATAGAAGTTCAATAGTTCTTTAGAATAAGTATGCTTCAACCATGAAGTTTTTGTTTTTCTTTTTTGTAAAAATTATGAAATTAATTGAGTACTCATAGCAACCTTGTTTTGAAGCATACTTGATAAAAATACATTGATTCTAAACTTTTGCATTGTATGATTTTTT
Organism: Selaginella tamariscina; assembly: GCA_003024785.1. NCBI lineage: Eukaryota > Viridiplantae > Streptophyta > Lycopodiopsida > Selaginellales > Selaginellaceae > Selaginella > Selaginella tamariscina. The sequence continues at coordinate 337,610 of PUQB01000215.1, read as the reverse complement.
ACTGACATAATTAATTTATAGATGTTGTTTTAAACTGTTTTTCTTTTATGTACCTAGCTAATCATATATTATGGTGTATGTTATGTGTATTATTAAGGAGACTTTATGTTAGTAGTGTATATAAGGGAATGTGTATTTTTTGAAGTGTCACTTAGTAAACACTAACACAATCTGATTTTTTTTTTTTCATTTCATTAAGCAAGTGAACATGATCTGCCTCATGTGCATCACCCCTCCATGTTTAATTGCTTGACATACTTCACACATTAAGAGATCTATTGTGACTTTTTTAATTAATTAGGGTTTTATTTTAAAATTCAAAGATTTACTCATTAAAGAACTTAAGGATTTTGTAGGACAATGAATGGCATGGATGATCTTATGCTTAACAATGGTGTTGCCCTTAACAAAATTCATTTTAAAGAGAAACTCAAGAACATGGGGAATTTATGAAAATTTCGAGTTTAACATTAAAATGTTTGTGGTAGTGTAAGTATAAAAGTGGAATAATGACTAATTATTTAATTGTTTTGGAGATCTAATTTCATAGAGGCAGTAATTATATTTGCATTACCCATATGCATTTCAAATGAGATAATTAATACATCTTTTTTGGATTTGAAATTTGAACAATGGGTCACAGTAGGGGTATGAACACAAGATAGTAAAAAATGTAGCTTTTGTAAAAAAAGCCACAAAAAAGAACCAAGTGGTTATATTTTAGACTAACCACTTTAAAAATTACTTTTAATATAGTTTTTGTTATGGTTTTTTAAATGACTTTGTTTTAACTATTTGATAGCTTACATAATGATGAAAATATAATTTTAACATGTGATTTTTGTAGTGGTTAGTCTGAAGAACAACCACTTGATTTTTTTTTGTGGTTTTTCTTGTGGTTCAGGATGTAATTTTATAAAAAGTGGCTATAAAAGTGGTTAATCTAAAAAACAATCACTTACTTTTTAAATGGCAATTTTTTGCAATATTAAATTTATAATGACTAAAAATAAAATCATTTCAACATGCACTAACACCACACCAAATATATTTTAATGATATTAATTAAATCATTTCAACACACACACACACACACACACATATATATATTATATATATATATATATATATATATATATATAAACTTTTTGAAGCTATCACAAAGTAGCACATGTTCCACCTAATATACAGTTAGTATAATATATTGATAATTACACATACTTGTATATATATGTATCTTACATAAGTTAATGTAACACATTGTTATAGCCATCACCCTCAACTAATTAATATTTATGTATCATGTACACTACACATACACACATAAGCAGACAAAATGTCACGCATGTGTTTTTGGGTAAATATCCGACTTATATATGTAAATATACATTGCACACTATACATATATGCATGGATAAAGTAAATATGTATACATAGATACATTAAACATCTCATTATTTATCCACACTGAAGTAAGATTTTATCATATATATTTAATAATCCAGAATTATAATACAATAAGATCTTTATTCATCTCACACACAAGCATAGATATATACCACGTTGAAACTAACATAGGGTCACACAACACACATTATATGTATATACATAGCATATATTAGCCGTATTATATTATGTGTGTATACATGTGTATTGATATAAACATGAAAGTGCTCTATTTAACTTTCTGATCAGTAACTTATTTATGCATACACATATACCCAAAGATGTATTATACACTTGCCTCACACACTATATATATAAAGGGAATTAGATACGATACACATATTTTATATATAAGCTCTGTGTCTGTGTGTGCATGCATGTGTCCTGTTTGTACCCATTTAAACTAAACAATAATATTGAAACTGAATATTATATAGAAACGTCATACTTACTTTGTTGACGTCATGCTACTTCAACAAAGTAAACTTTCAACCAAAAGACACTTTTCTCTCTCTCTTTCTCTCTCTCTCACAATATTACTTACCTCCCAGAGTTGTGTATTAGAGTATTGTCCAAGAGGATCCAGAAGGTTATGTATTTAAGTTATATTCACTTTATCGGTGATAATCTATAAGATACATCAAAAACATTATATTATATACACACTTTATACATATGCACATATAAAAAATACCTTTCATGTTGCTGACTCAAATGATTCAGAAGATAGTTTGGATTAGAGCTGATTTTCCACTTCTTTTTTTCCCACAACATTTATTTTCTTACCTCAAAACGTAATGTTAATAAACCGAAGACACAGCTTGAGCTGGGAGTTTGGCCAGGTTTGCAAGTGCGAAGGCTTGTGCTTAATGCGTCAACATGTGATGATACAAGTGGTGCACGCAAAATATTCAGGTGGATAATTGGTTTTTAAAAAGAAATAATAATCCACTGGAGGAGATGGTGCTGAATATACGGGTATTGTCAATCATACTTCTGTATGTTACCGTTAGCCAGCTTACTCCTTTTGTTGTTGTTATTATATTGGATACACGCGGTATCGTAAGATATCATTTAAAAATTTTCTGAGTTAATTATAAATTATTCTGAGTTAATTATAGCAGTTCATCTATGTAATTACATAAATGCACATTATCAAAATGGTTGTCTATGTGTACAACGTAGACATCATAAATAATTCTTACTGGTTTGATTAGTTAATACAATAAATTAAAATTAATTAATTCAAGCTAATATTAAACATAAATTAATATTAGATGAATATTATAAAGAAAACCTAATTCATTTTAAACCTTATATATATATATATATATATAATATATATATATATATATATATATATATATATATGCAAATTTCAAAACATATACTTCATAGAAAGTTTAGTAATATATATGGCTTATATATATATGCTGGATTTTTATGAACCCATAGATGTATATACATAAACACACATACACTTGTATGTGGCTTCATTTACATAGGCACACACATGCGCACACACACTCACTAAACATTTCAATAGATAATTAATTAAGTTTAAAATTATTGTATTACCTTCAACTATAATTAAGCATATTATAATAAACTAAGAAATTCTAAAGTATAGATACGTGCATGTCGATAGATGTAAATATATATATTCTCTATTTCATATACAAAGTATCTTATATAATAAGTTATTGTGTGTGTGTGTGTATCACGGTTATCTAAACTCACATTCAATTCAATAGTACCCTAAATTCTGAAATGGACAGTCACCAACTAAATAAATGTTATTTGCTAGGTAAATAAAAATTATTTAGTTAAAAAGGTTATTTAACAAAGGTTATTAAGTAAATAAAAAGTTACTTTAATAAAAAGGTATGTTAAGTTATCACGTACACACAATAACTTTAAAAAAAAGAGTTATATTATCACATACACATAATAATTTAAAAGAGAAATAGTGTTTGTTAAGTTATCACATACATATAACAATTTGAGAGAGAAAGTGTATCATACACATGCAATAACTTCAAAAAGAGAGAATTAAGGAGAGGTCACATACAACACTACATATGAATTAGGCATGGGTTTAACATGTGTGTGGAGAGGGAAAAAGATAGTTATCACATACACATAGTAACTTGAGAGAGAGCTAAATTATTACATACACAAAGTAATTTAAGAGAGAAAAAGTTTTAAAAAAAGAGAGAATTAAGTTATTATATACATATAATAATTTAAAAAGAGAGTTAAATTATCACATACACAGAATAAATACATATGAATTATGCATGAGTTTAACAATGTTTGTGTGTGTGAGATATATATATATATATATATAATTATCACATCCACATAGTAACTTGAGAGAGACACACATGAAAGGAATTAAGTTATTACATATACACTAACTTGAAAAGTTAAGAAAAAAATTATCACATACATATATCACATATAATAACTTAAGTTGTAAGACTCTTAGAACATCTAAGAGAGAGAGAAAGAGTTAACTTACCATATTAAAATAACAATTGGGTTAAGGGTTTAACTTAAGAATAAAAAGATCATTAAATAATTAAGCTCAAACATAAAAGCTTAAGAATAAATTCACCATGTTAAAAATAATAATTAAGTTAAGGGTCTATTAAATAGTTAATTATTATTAAATAATTAAGCCTCCACCATTGGGCATGGCCACATAAATTTATTCAATAGTTAAGTAAATAAGGATTATTTAATTAAAAAAGTTATTCAACAAAGGTTATTAAATAAATAAAAGGTTATTTTATTAAAAATGTTATTAAATAAAGGTTGTTAAATAAATAAATAAATTTACATAGGTAAACCTAGGAGCTTAACGATAAACTCACTAAGTTAAAGATAACAGTTAACGGTCCATTAAAGCATATATGTTATCACATATACATAATAAGTTAAAAGAGGGAGGTAGAGAGAGAAAATTAAGTTATCAACATAGTAATTTGAGAGAGAGTTATAAAGAGAATTAATTTAAATTGTAAGACTCTTCAAACGTATTATAGAGAGAGTGTGTGTTAAGTTATTACATATATATAATAAATTAAGAAAAAAAGAATTAGGCAAAGAGTTAATTTAAGTTGTAGGACTCTTTAAACATATTAAATAAAAAGGGAGAGGGTTAAGTTATTACATACACAATAACTTGAGAAAAAGAGATCACATACAAATAATATAGTTAAGAGAAAAGTTATTATACATACATAGTAACTTAAAAAAGGGTTAATTAAATTATCATATACAGTAATTTAAGTTGTAAAAGAGAGAAAGTGAAAGTTAAATTACAAGGTTAAGGATAACAATTAGGTTAAAGGTGCAACTTAGGATAAACTCACCAAGGATAATAATTAAGTTAAGGGTTATTAAATAATTAAACCCATGCATGAGTAAACTTAAGAGCTTAAGAATAAATTCATTAAGTTAAGAATAATAACTGAGTTAAGAATTTATTTAGCTTAGGGATAAACTTATCAAGTTAAACATAACAATTGAGTTAAAGGTTGTTAACTTTTATTAAATAGTTAAGCCCACAACCATGTTTATTAACATTTTTTTTTTAGGGTTCCCATTGTGACCATACATATAAACATTTCAATTTTTGTATATTAAATATATATTTATTTTATTCATTCTATTTCATTACAATTTTTATAGATTTATTTATGCACGTTGTAACTAAAGTGGGCATGATACGTGAAAATGGGAATATAAAATAAATTACTAATTAATACTTAAGTTTTAATTATTAATTAATCATTTAATTAATATGTAATTAAGCCTTAAATATTAATTAATTAATTAATTAATCCTTCAATAACCTTACTTAGTAAGGAATATTCCTAAAATATCTTAGAATATTCATATTATTCTAAAAATAGTTTACAATAATGAAGAAATACTATCAAACATAATTACAAATGAAATCATTTTCTTATCAACATGTTAATTTTTTATAAATACTTTCTTCCTACCATACAGAGAAATCTCCTCATTTTGTCTAAATCATCACTCTCCGGATTAATCAAATCATTTTGGTCAATATCTTGATGTTGTTGCCACCACTAACACTCTCACGAATGCAATTGGGAGTTGCCATCCTTGTTAATACATAAGATGTAATAAGAAGGTCTGCATAAAGGCTCATCTAAAAATGACGTTCCTTAAGAATAATATTATAAAGCGCCCGGTTGCTATCCTTCATTTTATAAAATTCAAATCACGAGAAAGAAAAGCTTCAGGAAATGTATGATACGGTGGATACTGCTCAAAAAATTTTCGAGATTCTTCTTTCTGAGGCACGTATCCAAGTAGTTCACTAGCTCATCCATGATATCGGTATCAGAATATGGATCGAAAGTGATTGGATGAATACAAGCAATGTTTTGGTTGAGCATAGCCTTCTGAGGAGAGTCGTCTACTACTAAGATATGTGCATTCTTCATTATCCTTAAGCGACTGATCTCCCCATGAGTCCCAATTATTCTTTCATTCTTGAAGAAGTATGGCTTGCTTTCCTTTCTTATATTGTGAAATTCGAGAGGTTTATAACATATTCGCTGGTCAAAAATCCAATCTTTACGAATCACCTCTTCTGCAACACTACAATGTTTCTTAAGCAAATTCAACAGCGGTGTTAAGTTATGAATGCATGACCAAATCCCCACAAGCGCACCCATCTCCTTAAGCTTTTGAAAGAGACGATCCAACCCTGGACGAAAAATAATATCATATCGAAATTTACCATGACAAGGAATGAAATCTCCTTGTTTGATTTCTTTTTTCCTATCCTCGGGCCTTTGTCGATGAAGCAGAACACCATTGACATCCAACAACACAATATGGCCATGAGTAACATGAGATAGCGTTGCCTCTTGAATACTTTGCAAATCACTTGTTTGCTCCCTTTCACATTTATCCGTTGCCACTATCTCGTTGCCTATCCCTTCATCATTTAATTGTACATCATCCTTACAAGATTCAGATATTGCATGCGCTGAAGAAATTGATTTCGGAACTGAAGCCAATAAAAATGATGATGAAAAAACTGAAGTGGCCCCCATGGTAACGATGTTTTGAGCTGCATTATTATCCATTTCCTGCATGAACTCTGTCATTCTGACATGTGGCACAAGAAATTGTCGCCAAACCCCTCTCTTACCTCATGCCAATGCTGAAAATCCATGTTCTCAATTGTTTCATTACATCTGCAAAATGATAATTAGCTGACCTTAAAATTATCAAGGTATATTATTTACCTTGTTAATGTGTGACCCATGTTTGAACTAAAAGCTTCATTAATCCTTGAGAATTTATTTTCTGTACAAATATAAAGAAATATACAAAAATGCCTTATGTTACACTCATTTACAACTATTCGTCACTCTAAGAATTCATTAACAATTCTTCTTCGCTATTACCTTCTGAGTGAGGCGAAGAAGGTCTAAGCCGCTTGTGAGATGGTTCAAGATCTTCTGCATCTTCTATTGATGTTTCCATGGGTAATGGAGTGTGCGAATGTTCTGTACTCCTCGAGATAACTTCCGGTCTAATATCTGATTGAAGTTCGTCTCAGACTCCGACATTGAACCAGATTCCTTCAGAGCTATCGCACTTATCTGGAGGGAACTTTCTCAAATACTCCTTTATGGATTCGTTGGGGTACTCAGTTGAGAACCTATCTATCCACTTGTTCAGGTCCTCAACCATGGTCTTATCCTTTTCAACGGCAAACACACATGTATGCCGAAGGTAACACTCCTTCAAGACGGACCCCCTAGTGCAGTAGTCAAAAACCCACGCATCACTGTGAGGACCCCTGATCAAGTTGACGATGCTCCGTGCCGCTTGACTTTGATGTTTGGATAACGTACATTGCCGAATACGTCACTCTCACCTATCGGTGTATCGGATGGAGGTTCAGGGCCGTTGGAGTGCAAACAGATGCCTGGCCAGTCATTTGAAGTTTGAAACTGTTTGGCGCATTCCTAACAACCAAGTGAACAACCGAATCAATGCACTTCGGATCAGCATCATTCATATAAAATCCTGTCCAACGATGTTTATTCCTCTTGGCAAAGGAGAAGGCAAAGGTATCGGTGACATGAGCAAGAATCAAGAAATAAATACCTGAAAACGTAGATATCAGTCAAGAGTGCAAGTATGAATTCAATAATAAATACCTTCTTTGTACATACTTGCACGACTAAGTTTCTCCACCAAATCCTCTAGTGTCCTGTCTGTCGAAGGATTTTTTGACACCCGCCGATCCATCACGAACAATTGAAACGGTTTCCTACAAGCAGTGATGGTACCCCATAAAGTCTCCGAATCCAACAACAAACATCTGTAGGGCTTGTCGTGATTCGTAGCATCCTCCTTTATAAGGTTCAACTCGGTTCTCCGCTGCTGAAGGACTGCCATAAGAGAAGGCGTCATCGCAATGTTCTCCTTTTGGCGTTGGCGTGCAATAGATTCTTGCCCAGATCTTCCGATTGATTCACCCATTCGACAAGCATATCATCATTTGTCACATGCAAATATTTGCTGACCTCTTCGTATGTTGAAGCCGAAATCCAACCCAGTTTGTGGCAGTGTATTCCCAACCACTCCTTGAAGTGCCTGACCGTCTTCAACTCCATTGCCTTGAGATGAAAAGGAGAGGTGGGGCTGCTGTTGTTAATCTGTAATTTGCCATCAATCACCAAATCAGCCAAGACTTCCATCTCCTCCATCGTTGTTCCATTTAAAGGCTTCAACCATGTGAGCTTGAAATCGTTGTCTACATCCTTTATAGATTGAACAGACTTAGCCTTCGGCGTCTTACTGGGTTTCTTTGCAGACTTCTTGAGGGCTCCACTTCACTTGTCTGCTTCTTCTTCAGTGTTCCTTTTGCAAAGGATTCCATAATCCCCAACCATTTCGCAAAGATCCTATCCTCGGGACAAGAAATCAACATCATCAAAAGGATGTTTCCTTCCCGCCCACCTGGGCAAAATCAACTGCTACAATTTCTTCAACTCTCTGAGAAAAAGACAGATTAATATACCGGCGAGATAAATCCCGCCCAAACAATTTGCTTACCCGGTAGTCCGCAGATTGTGTATTCCCTGCGGTAGCTCTTTGTGGTCGCTGAAGAGATTCCCACACGGCTCGCGTGTGTTTGAACTTCTCCCATATTTTGCTGTTGTAGTGGTTGGTGTCTGCAGCGTCCCATTCCGCCGATAACTTATGGTACTGCTCGATTGTGAGATTCGGCTTCGCTAAAAACGCCGATCTTTTCGTCAGCTTCTCACGGGTATGCTCGGAAAGTTTTGTTGCCATCGTTCCTTTGTTGTGTTCGTCGAGAAGTCGTTGGGCTGCCGTTATTGTGTGCTGGCCACTAATGATGTAGTACTTAACTGATTTTCTATTCTCCGTCTGAACCTTCCTCATTTGTTCCGGTGTTGTGATCCACACTTTGTCAGCGCCTTTGTTTCTCTCGTAGTATGCGCACAAAACAGCATTATGTGGAACGGTGTAAGAATTGTCGTCCTTCATCTTCTCCATGAGCTCAGCTACACGTTCCTGATTGAGTGGCCTGTAATTGAAGTTTGGGTTGACGCTGCAATACTTAACCCTACACTGTAAATCCTATCATCCAACATCATTTCCTTGTGGCTTATTGCAGCATGGGACGCCACAGGTGCAGCTGACAAAACGACTAATGATTTTCTTCTACGATCCGAATCAACATGTGTGATCCCCGATTGATGCTGTTCTAATGTTCTCGGCACACTCTTCCAGCTCCCGAAATTTGCTAAGCAAATTGAACGTGATCTGTAAAGAACCTGAGACCAAGCCACCCTCTCAATCTCCTTTATGATGTCGCTGTGTTCTTCTTCAATGTGAAGAGGGACGATTGCTCCACTTGTGATTTTCTGTATTGTGAAGCAATATCTCCTGAGAATACACCTACTCGATGAGTCTGAAGATCTTCGAAGTAGACATCCAGTGGATCCCCTCCATAGATGGGCTTTCGTTGAGTTGAAGAAGAACTCCACGGTCAACATCATTAGTGAACACGTGAACGTCATTATCCACAAGTCGACAAAACCACCCGAAATTAATGTTGTAACTGGCGACCTCTGGATCCGAGAACGTGACATTGGATGGAACAAGGCATATGTGTCGAGCATCGTTCAATCTGGGTTCACAGCATGCTTTCGGATGCTTGACTAGCACACCCACTTTCCATTGTTTTGCTTGTCCATGCGATGTGACAGAGGTTAGTTTGACAGCAACCATGGTTGTTCCAATGCGCTTCCCGTTTAGTTTGAAATATGGCCAAGTTGATTCCAGAATCCCCCTGCCCATCTCTTCTCCTGCTCTCGTCTTTAATGTCACCTCAATTCCACATCTGAATAAAAAAATGATTAGTTCAAGCACATATCTGAGTATAACAGAGTTTATTTTAATTCTTACCCAGAATTTGACGACGACTCCATACTAATGATTCGATCTCCTTGTTTAATTAAATCGTCCTTCTGCAAAATAATACACTATGAATACAAATCATATAAAAACGCACACACACTTGTATAAACCCGAATATACAAAAATAATACACAGAAAGAAGTGGAC
>PUQB01000215.1:212500-322500 GCA_003024785.1 Selaginella tamariscina | reverse complement strand
CGGTACTTCCTCGTCGGAGGGAGTCCGCGGCGAGATTAATCCCGCCGCCTCTCTCAGACGAGGAAGTATCGTCGGCGAAATTAATCCCGCCGATTCTTCCTCGCGGGAGGGAATTGGCGCGGGATTAATCCGCCAACGATTCCCTCCACAAGGAAGAATCAGCGGATTTATCCTGCCCATCGTTCCTCGTCGAATGGAGTCGTGGGCGGGATTAATCCGCCCATCAGTTGTATTAATAAAGCATAAGATATTATCTTTATACATAATTATGTATTATTGCACATGCATATTATTAAGCAACCGCAGTTATGATTTTCTTAGAAATATTGCATAAACAGATATCATAAATAACACATTATTTATGTGCAGGACAATATGTATAATACTGGAGATAAATATGTCTTCTTTGGAACAACGAGATAGTTGGCACTGGAACTGTGGAAGTTTGAGATAATAATGCTCATGTCACAATATTGCCCCAAGGATCTTGTGTGTACGTATGAGTGAACACCATTTTCAAACATGTTGAGGTTCCGGGAATGGAATTTAAGGAGGGTTCTCCTATATTGTGGAATTTGGATGAAGTCAAGGCTGACATAGAATATACAGAGTCACAAATAAACAGTAGCACGAGTTTTTCAGATGATGGCTTGCCTGCTGTGATGGATGAGGTGATTCTCTTTCTTTCATGAGATTGAGGTTGAGAGAGGGCATCATCACAGCTATAAATCCAATGGAAGCAGTGTCAGAAGAGAAACTACGGTCCGACTTCGTGGGTGTAGTTGTGACAGAGGTTTCACCTAATGGCACTTTGCATCCTGGATCCCTCGTGAGGTGGCGAACATCTGAATTAAGACAGGAAGATGGTTCAACATATTCTGGGTTGAATTTCAATAATAATAACCGAAAGAACAACTCATATTTGAAGAGGTTCCTTGCATTGGTCCTATTGTAAGAAAAAGGCGATTCATGGGTTGCAGATCTTCCCCTGCAAGTTTCAGCAATAGGGTCAAGATGGATCCTACATCTTCCGAAAGTGTTATGAACATTTCCACGATTGATTGCTGCAAGAAGAAGTGTTGTCAGATGGCAGACCGGAATGAAATTACCCAATGTAGACATGTCTTTCGTATGCTCACCCAAAAGCAAAGGCATGAGTTTGTATATACAGCACTAACTGGGTGTATTGATGGAATGACCTCAGACACAGGTTATCAGAGTACATCCATGGTATTTAATAAGGTGGCCATCTGCTTCAAAGCTTGGTACAGTATATACGGGATCCAAAGACCACATTCTACCGTCGGAGGTGTTAAAGGCCAAAAATATAGCATGTAAGAACTGCATACATAGGACTTTCTTACGGTGGAGGAATAACTTGTAGGAAAGTAGTAGTAGGAAATATCCTGTGTACAGGAAAAATCCTACGGCAGTAGGATAAATCCTACAGGGTAGGAAGGATCCTAAGGTTGCAGGAAGCAAATAGTTATGACGGTTGGAGGAGGATAGGATACAGTTAGGGCAAGCTAGGGCAAGGAAGGGCAGGAAGAGAGAGAGACTATGAAGGCTATGGAGAGCAATGCATGAGAGAGAGGGTATCCTTGGGAGAGAAGTAAGTCTCCACACTTGTTATCTCTTTGTATTCATATAGTAATACAAGTGCATATTTATGGTGTATTGTGAATGCTTATACATGGCAATGGCCAAAGCAAAATCCTATCCTTGACCTTAGAGACGAGATAAGTGTATATATAGAGCTCTCTATTGGATGAAATCCCTACACTTTAACTTACAAAGCTTGTCCTGCGCTGTGAACAGTGTTTTCTGCACACAGAAAAGTTTTGTATGTTAACACATGGCGACCACGGAGGGATTTCGCCATTGTTGTGGAGGAATTTGTTGAATTCCTAAGTGAGAAGTGATATAGCTCTGAGAGAAGTAGAGCTTAAGTGAAAAAGAAGTGTGTATATATATGATGATGGATGGAGCCTTGGAGGCAACATAATCCTAACTCGTCTCTAGCAAGAGAAAGAGATAATAGGCAGGCCGAGAGAGAGGCTACCTGAACTGAGCAAATAGAGCTTACTAATAGGCAAGAAGCTCTTATAAAACTCATTGATCAGATAGGAGAAAGTGCTGCTAAAGGTGTGGAGGATATACAATACGGTGACTTCAACTGCAGGAGAAGAGGAGTTGGAAGGAACTCCTCGGAGAACAGGATTTCCTATTAGACCAGGAGGAGTATCTCCTAGAAATTTCCCTCTTGGTGAGGAGGAGGTGGTAGAGAAAACCCACCGATTGTCAATATGACACTTTTCCCCAGAATGTTGGGAGGCACGTTGATGTTCCTAATATTTTCCGCAGGAAAGAAGGAAAATCCTAAAAGACATTTATTGCAATTTGAGGAAGTTGTAAAGCTGTATAAAGTAAGCAATGCAGATAAGTTGCTTATATTTCCTCACACATTAAAAGGAAATGCATCTGATTGGTATTATGAGTTGGAAAAAGATGTGAGAGAAGATTATGAAAAAGTTACAGAAGCTTTTAAAGAATACTTTAAAAAGGAAGAGTTGCCTGAAGAGCACTACAGAAGCTCAGAAATATCCTACAAGGGAAAACTGAAAACTCTAGAGGAATATACACACTGTTTTTAAAAAGCATGAAAAGAAATGCTCACTATATGTTAAGGAAGAAGCTTTGCTTCAATGGTATAAGTAAGGATTGCAGAAGCCATATAGGCATTATGCAATGACAATTGAGGAAGTAGACATGAAAGATCTTGTAAAGCATCTTAAAGATTATGAGAAGAAGAGGAGACAAATAGAAAACATAGCAGAAGGAAGATAAAATCCTCAAGGAGAAAGGAGGATAGTTCAGATGATGAGGATGAACCTATCAAAGTTCGGGATTATAAGGCTGATGAGAGAATGTATTACAGCTAGTTAAGTCCTTAAAAGGTAATCCTGTGTATAAGGAATTAGATGCCAAAGTATGGTGTGCCAAGTGTAAAAATCTTGGACATACTAAGGATGAGTGTAGACTACAGTTGCCAAAATGTCAAATATGTGATAAAGAAGGACATTTGGCAAAAGACTGTAAGTATTTTATTAATCAAAATGTGGCACGTGTGGAAAAAAGAAAGGAAAAAGAAGGAAGAAAGGAAGGCTGGTATAACAGGCTGTTTCCTGTGAGACAACCACCTGTTACCACATTCCCATCTCGGAATAGGAAGCTCTATTATGAGGAACAGCCTGGGAGTTGGGAAGAAGGAAGAAACAGGAATCCTTTTGATAACAGAAGGAATTTTCCTTATACAGGAGGAGATGATAGGCTGTATGAGGGGAATCAAACTAGATATGCTCCACCATATAAGCTAATATGGGAAGGAAGGAGACGTCCTATAGAGGACCAGAAAGATATCCAAGAAAAGAAAGTTATGGAGATCAAAAACTATAAACAAAGACAAGTACAAGGAAGAAGTTTTATAATCTTACTTGTTATACATGTGGAGAGAAAGGACATATTTCTCCAAATTGTCCTAAGAATCAGCCTTCTACTTCAAACAATGCTCCAAGAGAGAGCTTGGAGCTCGGTTCATTGATGTGGACGAGAATGAGCTGGAAAACCATCCTGCCGTGAGAGCAGTAATCTGTACAAAAAGAAATATTGTCAGAAATAGGAATACCTTCCAGCAGAAGAAGGAAATTTTTGTGTATCCATTGCGGGATAGTATGCAAACAATGGAGAGATGAACACTCGTCTCCAAGAACGAGATCTCCCTGAGTATATCTCAAATGATGATACACAACCGACGGATATATCTAAAGATCCAAAAATAACTGATTCTATTTTAGGGAAGAATATTCAAGAGAAAAAGAATATTCCTATAAAACAGAGTAACCTAGAAAACAGAGCATTCCTATGAAAACAGATTCAGGATGACGTGGCAGAATCAATGACTCAAAGTGCATTGAGCCAAGAAATTAAATTACGTTGGGACAATTAATACATATTGCCCCATATATTAAAAATCAAATCTTGGAAATGTTGAACATTGTTCCAAATCCTACCTGCATATACAGGAAATGAAATTCACCGAGTAGAAAAACATTATGAAAAAGAAGGTGATTATGATGGGTATGTGCCCAGCATTACTGTATATATTGGTAAAAACAAGATAAAAAGAAGTGCTTATAGATGGAGGGCTCAGGAGTTAATTTTATTGAGGAAATGCTTGTAAGAAAATGGGTTTAAAACCCATTGAGCCTGCTCCTTTTAATTTAAAATGGCAGATCAGAGAAGTGTCAAGCCTACAGGTATAGTGAGAGGAGTGACTATATTTATAAAGGGTCTTAAATATAAGGTGTCCCTTATTGTCCTCCAAATGGAAGGAAAAGATACTGTATATACTATGTATTAAGTAGGCCTTGGCTGAAACTGCTAAATTATACAGAATTGGGGAACGGGAAAGATGACGTTGGAAGAAGGAGAAGGAAAACCGGTGATATACAATCATACTAAAAGGTATGTTAAAAAGGAAAACAGACCTCTTATTTTAGAAGGATATGACTGGTTTAAATGGTTTAGACGATCAGGAAGAAGTAGAAATCCTGAAGCATATCCTGACTTAAAGTCCTGACAGATATAGACTTAAATGTAATGCTGAAAGGAAAGAAAACTGTTCAGCAGAAGGAAGAAGATAGACCCGGATTGCAGGAAAAGTTCTATAAGGCAATCCATATGAGATTGATTTACAGGAACAGCCTGCAGAGTATACATATGTGTATACTACAGATCCTTTGCAGCAAGTGAATATAGGTATAGAAAATGAACCTAAAAACCTATTCATTGCTCAGGAATTAGATAAAGAATTCCAGGAAAAAAGGATTGAACTTGCTTTAAAAATATCAGGATGTTTTTGCCTGGTCCTATAAAGATCTTAAAGGCATACCTCCTGAATTGTGTACACACACTATACAATTATTACCAGGAAGTGAGCCTGTGAAACAGAGAGCATATAGGATGAATCCTAATTATGCACAGCTTGTTAAGGAGGAGATAGATAAGCTGTTAAGTGTAGGTTTTATTTATCCTATACAGGGTGCACAATGGTTATCACCACTTGTGATTGTTCCTAATTCTGTTTATAGAGGATGAACCTAAGGAACAGAAGGAAAAACTATTCAAGAACAGAAAGGACAAACTATTCCGGAACAGGAAGGAAAAACTATTCAGGAACAGGAAAAGAAAGCAAATAGTGAACCTAAGGAACATCATGAAGAAAATCAAGTGCTACAACTCAAGGTATCAACTTCCAACCAAGAACTAAAGGAAGAGAGGAACAACTTTCAAAAGAATAAAGAGGAGAATCTAGAGTACCATGAAAATCAACATCATAAGGAAGGTATAGGATAGGTGCAATGAGGACATTGCAAAGATTCAAGGTGGGGAATAGTGTTAAAGGCCAAAAATATAGCATGTAGGAACTGCATACATAGGACTTTCCTATGGTGGAGGAATAACTTGTAGGAAAGTAGTAGTAGGAAATATCCTGTGTTACAAGAAAAATCCTACGGCAGTAGGATAAATCCTACAAGGTAGGAAGGATCCTACGGTTGCAGGAAGCAGATAGTTATGACGGTTGGAGGAGGATAGGATACGGTTAGGGCAAGCTAAGGCAAGGAAGGGCAGGAAGAGAGAGAGACTATGAAGGCTATGGAGAGCAATGCATGAGAGAGAGAGTATCTTTGGGAGAGAAGTAAGTCTCCACACTTGTTATCTCTTTGTATTCATATAGTAATGCAAGTGCATATTTATGGTTGTATTGTGAATGCTTATACATGGCAATGGCCAAAGCAAAATCCTATTCTTGACCTTAGAGACGAGATAAGTGTATATATAGAGCTCTCTATTGGACGAAATCCCTACACTTTAACTTGCAAAGCTTTTCCTGCGCTGTGAACAGTGTTTTCTGCACACAGGAAAGTTTTGTATGTTAACAGGAGGGATGAGTGGCTAAATGGAGTGCGAACCTCAGTACATGGAACACTCGCTTGGTCAAAACCCGCTCTCACATTATGGCAGCCATAGAGATACTCAAGGCTTTTGTGGAAGCAAATGCAGACAGGATGCCTCACAAATGCCGAACCACAAATGCAGGGATCAGGGAAAATCTCAAGGTTTTGCCTTCAATACACTCAATTGAAGCTGTGTGAACATGTGAACAAGTGCCTCAATTTGATGGGTCTGCAAGCAATCTGCATTGGTACCTTCAATAACATATGGAATACTCATTTTAAGGATATGGAGATTGCAAAACACTCTAGCTTTTCCAAGTGTGACACTTGTACATCATTGAAGGTTGCAGAGGCTTGTGCAAAACCTTGGTGGAGATCACTGCCATTTAAAAGAAGATGGAGGCCCACATGATTGCACAACAACTTGCCGGTCTCAGTACTATGCACACCGCATGCTTTTCTGTGTCACGCCCATCAGAGTACCTGTGCTTGATCCATGACAAGATGGATCATTCAAAGACCAGCATTCCAAAGCTCGTTGCAACACCAAAGTGCCTTGGAAATGTCATGAAACTTCCGATTTCATTGACAGGTGTGCTAACACATGGACACAGTTGTGAGTCATATGGACACTTTTCACTTCCACATTGGTCTAGTGACTCCAATTTCACTATTGGGTCGTTGGCCATGTGTTTCAGAAACCTTGAAGCCCACTCACAAACACGTCCTATCAATGATCTCAAAGTGAAGAAACAACACCTTCAACCTTTACATAATGCTTCTCATGAACACGTCTGCACTTGAGGCTACTTGGGAATATGAGAGGCATTGTCAGCAGCTTGCACAAAAACAGATGGCCATGTTGAGAGTTCAGGTTCAGTGGAGGGATCTAGCCTCAAATAGTGTACATGTGTCTTCAACATCAAATAAGCTTCCTCGTCATTTGCTTTTACAGATGGATAATTGTGCAGGTGAGAACAAAAATAGGTAAATCATTTTACTTAAGGGTTTCTCAAGCTCATACTTACTTTTATTATTTTCTACATATGTGCTAGCATACTTGTCAATGCTTGTTGCCAAAGGTGTGTTTGAAAACAATCACGCTCAGTTTTCTTATGGTTGGTCACACTCATGAAGATATTGATGCGTTCTTCAGCAAGGTCTCCAATTCTACAAAAAGGACAAGTGCACTTACCTTATCGCATATGATGAATCTTTTTTGAAAACTGCATCTCCAAAAAAAGTTGTGCTTTGCTTGTGACTGAGTGCTAGACTTCAAAAAAAATTTCTCAAGGAATATATAAAAGAGGGGAAGTGATTCTTTAGTTGGTCACCTTGTGCCGTTACAATTCTTTTTTTCTATACGAGATGGTATACCTATTATGCAGTACAAGTTACGGCCATCAGAGCATGATAGTTACCAAAAGAGGGGTTAATGCTCTTCAAAAGTGGAGAGAATGGAAAGCCACTTCTCCCAGCTCAAGGAACATTGATGCATCAAAAAATATGTGGCATGGGTTCAAAAATTGATGCCAAAGAATTCTGATAAGGCAACTGGTTATTCAGAACTATATAAGCATGTGGTCGACTATTGGGAGACTGTTGTTCGAGAGTTGGAAGGGCCTACTGTCACAAGTACAGAATTGAAACACCCTTTTTGGCCTAAAACAAGGTGGCGAGAGGAGATTGAAATGAATCACTGAGCACAGACGACATAAAAGCCAATAGTGATGTGGAAGTTGCAAACCGCACACTTTGTTGGACAAAGGAATCAAAAACCTAAAGCATACTTTGATTGCTGCCAGGATTTTCAAAACTAATGATGGTTCTCATTACTCCAAATGCGTTATATAATTAGCCTATTTGGATGGGTCAATTATCGACACACCTGAAGTAATCACAAAAAAATAATTATGTTAAGGTTGCATGGCTCAAACCACAAAAAAAAGGCGACATGAGAAGGAGAGCGAAAGATATAATGGATGCTTAGAGAAAACATGGTCTCCCAATCAAAAAGACCCAGCATGTTTTATAAATGTTAAATCCATTCGATATGGGTGGATGTCAAGAAGCATTGATAAAGTCACAATTAACAAAATTGCAGGGAATGTATGTTTTTCTAAAGTTTAAAGCAATTACAAAATTATAAAATATCATATATTTAATATTCATAATTATTATAAACTCTTTAATAATAGTACCAAACTGTTTACTTAACTATATAAATTTAAAAAAATGATATGGAAGATTGACTATATTATTATAGGATTTTATATATATATTATTACTACTACAAATTTTAATTAATAATGTTATATTTAAATATTAATATTTTAATAACAACATCAATATTTATATAATGTACCTCTTATGCTCTTCCTTAATTGTTATATTAGGCATATATTATATAATTTAATACCTTCTATTCTTATAATGTTTATTAATTTTTGTTCAATGAATGTTATAATTTATTAAAGGTCGAATACAAAATAGAATATTCTGTTTTCAAACATATATTCTAAAGAATATTCTTTTAATATTAGAAAATGCTAATTAAATAGCTAAAATTGTTAATTATTAAGAAATGGGACTATAGCCATGCCCATTTTAGTTACAACATGCATATTTAATTAGTATCCTTCAATATCATTTCCAATTCTAAATAAAATAATAACAAGAATATTTCATTAAATTTTAAATAAAATGACTAATATTTTAGAATCTTTATTAAATAAAAGCTTATATTGAAATACTATATAAAGTCTCATTTTTATTTTATTTTCTAGATTTTCTTAAAAATTTATTATAGTAATTAAAATATTTTAAATAATAATGCCAAGATTAAAATTATTTGTGGTATAACATGTGATTAAATTTTTTAAGTGTATGATAAATATTACACTTAAATATCACATGTATATATACCCTCAAAATTATATTTTATATTTTAAAATAAATTTTTAGTATTTATTAATACCTTTATTAATACCACTCATTTCAGTATTCAAATTTACTAAAGCAAAACAAGTTAACTGTTCTACTGTTTAACTATAAACAATGTTGTTCAATAACATATATATTTATTAATATATGAAGCATATACATGTATATATACATATATATTGTTAGAGACACTAGGACAAGGAATATGTGACATCACCTAAACTAGTCATTTTAACATTTATTAACGATTTAATCTTGCATAATGAATAAATTCTCCACGTGGTTTTACTCAAGCATGAATCCGAACATTTGTAAAGCTGGAACTGCAGTTCTATATACATATGTTTTAATTTACTTGGCCACGGTTTTGATTAAATCCATGCGGCACATATGCTATTATAACGAATAAGATTGTTCCATCTGCTTTACTGAAGCATGGATCCATACATTTATAATACATTTTTTAGTACATATGTTTTTTAACCATTTAAATCTGTGAGAGCTCGGAATATAGAAATGTGTATATCCATTAGTTCAGAAACCCTAACTTATATACAAGAGCGAGTGGTCCAGATTGAATCCAATCCGACGGCTATCAAAATCCACTACGCTAATAATAGTATGTGCATATGCAGCCGTACACGTGCATCTTACATCATCCCCTCCTCTCGGAAGGGTGTAAGTTGGTTAGGTTCTCTTGTAGACGGGCCAGATCTGGAGAACATCAGGAGGAGGCACTGGTGGATCTATAGGTGGCACAACTTGTTCCCGTTGCACAAAATGCTTCAACGTTGTACATGTACAATCTCCGGAGGATCGGGTTGAACGTCGTGCCGAACCTCATAAACTGTGACCCTACTTGCCGTAGCACTCGATACGGTCCTTTCCACTGAGGAAGGAGATTCTTAACTAAACCACGTACCGTAAGTTTGGGAAAATGAACCAACACCAGTTCATCAACCTTGTACTCCGCAGGAGGACGATGATGCGAGTTGTAGCGTTGTTGTTGTCCACTTGTACGCGGCCCAAGTGTTCTGCTGACTCCGCACGAACCAATGGAAGAATGCTCGTCAGATACCGATCCACGACCTAGCATCAGCAGCTCGTGGTAACCGAGAAGGCAAACCCAACTCCGTTGGCAACACCGGGTCATGACCATACAAAAGCTTATATGGGGAAGTACCAATGGAACTTTGAACTCCAGTGACATAAGCATATCGGAGAGACGGCAGATAACCATCCCAATCTGAATGTTGAAAGTTCACATACTTCGCGATCATCCCTTTGAAGGTTCTGACGAGCTGTTCCACTAAACCATCTACTGAGGATGATAAGCATTGTGAAAGTGTGGCGTATCCCTAATCGAGATGTCAAAACATGAAATGCCTCAGCCATAAATGCGGGGCCATTATCCGAGAGAATTCGCTCCGGACAAGAATGCTGAAACACAACCCGATTCAAGAGAAACTGACTAACAGCAGAAGCAGTCGCACTAGCAAGAGCACCAACTTCTACCCAACGAGTTAGGTAATCAGAAGCAATAATAACATAACTCGTTACCAGCCGTTGACCGCGAAAAAGGTCCCATCAAATCAAATGCCACCAATTCAAACGGACGAGAAACTGCAATTGACTCCAAACCGTCCTTCCGAAGCACATGGGGGAGTATTGCGAGCTTGGCACCACCACAGCTACGCACATACCGAATCACATCTCCTCGCAACTCCGGCCAATAGAAAGATCTGCGCAGCTTCTCCATCACCCGACAATGTCCCATGTGCCCGCCAAGAATAGGAGAGTCATTGGTAAGCATGGAGGAAGCGTGGAATGAAGATTGAAGGCACCACCAACCGCAAAGGATCATCTGGATCAGTCCCCACAAAATAAAGAAGGTCATCCTGAAGGCGATATTGCGAATGTAAATGCCTGAAAGGCAAGTCATCAGCAAGTGATGCAGGATTCTCAAAACCATCACGAAGCCTTCGAATCCACGGCTCAACCTTTTGAGCTTCCTGAACCTCATCCAAAGACGGCAAATCTAACTCTGCATTCTGCGGACACTGAATGTCAAGCACAACAACTGCTGATGGTACGGAATCTTCGTCCAAAAAGTCCACTGAGGCTGGAACAACTGGTTCCTCTGGGGCAACAGAAGAGAGAGAAGGTGGAAGAGGAGCCCGAGAAAGAGCATCAGCATCAGCCATGGAACTTCCTGGGCGATGAACAACTTCAAAGTCGTAAATTTGAAGTTTCAAGGCCCACCGAGCAGTACGCCCAATCAAATTCTTCCGCTTCAACAACGAAGTGATGCTGCATGATCGCCTTCCAATAACGTCCGTGAACCATGCAAGTAGGCATGGAGCTTCTCAAAACCCCAAACTACTGCTAGACACTCCTTTTCAGTTGTGGAGTAATTCACCTCTGCTGGCTGCAATGTACGGCTGATGTACGCAATGGGATGTCGTTGGCAGGAAACACTCGTACTCTCCTGCATCAATACACCCCCAAGGCCGATGTCAGAAGCATCTACACGCAAGATAAAAGGACGGGTGTAATCCGGGTACGCCAAAACTGGAGGAGTCGTCAACAACTCTTTGAGATCTGCAAATGCTTGCTTGCAATCCTTAGACCAAACAAAAGAAGTCATTGATGATTTCAACAACGCGCGCAATGGTGCAGTACGATCTGAAAGATGATCCACAAAACGACCCAGATATTGTACCTTGCCAAGAAAGCGTTGCACATCATTCACACACTTTGGAGTAGGGAACTTCAAAACTACAACTAGTTTGTCAGGATCGACTTGCAAACCTTCACGTGAATGCGATAACCCAGAAGTGGTGTCCTTTGACCCAAACCAACACTTAGATGGCTTCAACTTCAAACCAACTTCCCGCAATCGATCCAAAACCTTACGTACATCACCGACATGCTCCTTCCACGTTCCATCCGAATGGATCAAAACATCATCGATGAAATCGGCAGTCACCTCCGACATGTCGCAAAGAACCTCATCCATCATACGCTGGAACGTTGCTGGAGCATTGCTCAAACCGAAAGGCATCACCAGGAACTCGTACAAGCCAAATGGTGTCTGAAAAGCAGTCTTGGGAATGTCCATGTCAGCCATCGGAACTTGCCAATATCCAGATGCAAGATCTAACTTGGTGAACCAACGGCTCCGCCCCAGTCGATCCAAAAGGTCTGCAGTATGAGGAAGTGGGTACACATCTGAGACGGTTACCTCATTTAACGGGCAATAGTCAATGCAGAATCGAACGCTCCCATCAGGCTTCGTCACAAGGTGAGGTTCGCATGCCCAAGGACTTCGAGACTTCTGGATAACACCCTTCTCCAACATCTCTTTGACATTTGCTCGTAAGATCTTAAGCTCCTTTGGTGATCGACGCCGAACAGGTACCTTGATTGGCCTAGCTTCTCCAGTTGGAATAGGGTGGCGTGTCGCAATCTTGGCCCCAGATGACAAGTCGAAGTTGAAAAGATCAACATACTCCTTCTTGAGTTGATTAACAACTACAGCACGATGATCATCTGATGGATCCAAAGAAGGAAAGGAAGAGCATGAAGGGAAAATGGTTGGAAATAGGGGTGAGACAAAAGTGATGGAAGCAGAAGTGGAAGCAGATGGACGAAGTGGAATAGAAGTAAGAGGAATGGAAGAAAGACAAGGGAGAGTCAAACAAGGGGGAGACTTTTCAAAGTCACACTTGGCATGATTGCGAGTTAACCAATCCATACCAAGAAATAAGGTGAAAAGCTTGACTCGGCACACCCGCAAAGACTGAAGCTCAAGCTCACAATCATTCAACGAACAACAATGTCCACTTCATCCGCGAACAAGCATGAGTATGTCCATTGCCGTACAGAATGAAGACTGGTTCTACCGCACGACGCAAATGAAGGCTGCAACGTGTAGCAACAGATTGAGAAATAGAGGACAAACTCGAACCTGTATCCACCAACACTGAAAGGAAACGAGACGAGGCATGCGATTAAACGAGCTTGAAAGGTGAAAACCGGATGATTTGGTGCCGAGTGAACCCCTTGATGATACTCCCAAAAGAAAGATGGAGGGGTCACTAATTTATTCGCACGAGGACCCTCCTCTACTCGTGCGATTTCGTCATTTCCCGGAAGATCACCGCATCACAACTTCCATTGCAGCAGCACCAATCGGACGTTGTTGACGCCATGGCTCCATCCTGGAAAATGGGGGATGCCAATCGGGAAACCGTTGACAGCGCCGATACGTGTGTACAACCTCATCACATTCCCAACAACGAACTACACGTCCAGGGCCCCAACACGAGCAGCAACAGCCTCAACCTCCATCGGAGCAGGTCCATCCCCAACATGGAGTGGAACAAGAGCACGTGAAGGCGCAAATGGGAGAGGTGACGACTCATATCGTGTGCCAGCCTCAAAGCATCGTCAAAGTCACTGGAGCTAGTGCATGCACACAAGCCCCACAAGGTCTTGACGAAGTGCTGGCCACAACATACCTAACTTGATGCATTCCGACATGTTTAGGTTCTGCACGCAGTAAAAGGCTTCGAAAGCGAACACCCAAACTGCATCACCGACTCAGATGGCTCCTGACGATACGATGCAACTGCTGAAAAGCATCATCACAGTCGTCCACATGCCCAAATGCACGTTTGAAGATCTCTAGAAGAATATTCCAATCTCCACGAGTTGCAACGTCTAGACCATTGTACCACTGCAAACGCCGTCCCTTTGAAGACAAGTAGGAAACTCGCGCAAAACACTGAGCACCATCCCACGAACAATATGTGGCAACCACAATGAAGTGATTAAACCAATGGTACATATCATCTCCAGGATTTCCGCGAAAGAAATCCGGCCGGACACGGGGGTTTGCAACATGAGTTGGAGGAGTACCCTAGACTGTGAATGCTGCCATCAACTGAGAATGATTGTTCAGTTGCACACGCATGGCATCCAACAACTGCATGAGTAACTGCTCCACAGACAAGGGATTTGCCTGTTGTGGATTCATGGACGAAGAAGAGACAAAATCCACAAAAGGAATATATGTAGACAATGGAAAAGCTAGACCTAAGAAGACAGAGAAAATTGATAAAAAAGACATTAAATCCGAGCACTCCGTAGGGACAATTAGAGGTGCCCCCACCTCCACCAATGTGAGAGCTCAGAATAATAGAAATGTGTATATCCATTAGTTCAGAAACCCTAACTTATATACAAGAGCGAGTGGTCCAGATTGAATCCAATCCGACGGCTATCAAAATCCACTACGCTAATAAATATGTGCACATGCAGCCGTACACGTGGATCTTACAAATCCAATTTAATGGGCCACTTGGCAGTTACATACGCATGCATCCATATGTACAGCATTCAGTTTTTTGTCCGTCCATTGCACAGTGAAACTGTCCAGCAAAGGTCTACGACGTTGTTATCCCCTCACATTGCCAATGTGTACACAGTTATGGTATCCGGAGGGAACTGTGTAATTTTTGATAGCTACCGAGAACAAAAATGACTTCAGATAAATACTAGATGAACTAAATCTGAAAAACATTTTTATATACACAATAATATCATTAGTTATCGTTCAGATATGCATATGACTGTATTGGAGGTAACAATGTATATATATGCAACTTATCCCTATCCATCTTCCTATACATGTCATTCATGGGTCTTGGTGAAAAGGAGGCTCCCGGTCAGGAGGCTTCATATTATTCTAGTATATTCGCGGATATTCTAGGGTTATTCTAGCATATTCTAGAATATTCTCAAGAATATTCTAGAATATATAAGTTTTTTAATATGCCGACTGGCTTAATATATGCCGACTGGCTTAATAAACATTATCCTAAACCCTAAACCATTTATCCTTGTAGCACCGGTGGGTCATGAACTCTGTTGCAATTCACCAGCAAACGGTGGACCTCCATGTCACTGAGCGATCGCCTTTGTAGAAAATATGTGACTTCCGGGTTCAAGCCAAGCACACGGCTATAGACGAAGTACATGTGTACACATGGGCTCCAACTTTTGCTCTTCTGAAATGTAGAACAACTGCATGAAGGATAAGTATTAATAGTCACCTTTGCAGAGTCATTTCCTGCCGACACAACGAAAGCCTCCTTCCGTCCTCTAGCTGTCACTTCAACATTTCGCACACAACCTAAAAACGTCTTGGCCTTGCGGAAATTCTTCTCTTGTTCCTTAGACATTTTTGTTGGAGTCCGAACCATACGTCCTTCGAAAGGTGGAATTGTTGTAGATCCAGCTCCACGTGGTGGCGATGGTGTTTTGTCCTTCTGACCCTCATCTACTCTTCCTGCCATCCCCTGTAAACCTTCCAGAACAAAGCCTGCATCCTGTAGTTCTCTGACCTCCTCACTTGTCAGCTTCGTTTCCTTGAGCACAGGCCAAACCGTTGGTGGTGTTGGAATCGTGACCGAAGAATTTTGCCGTTTGGCCGCGTGAAACACCCTGAATCTTTTGGGCAGAACCACATCATCTGTTGTACATACTCCTCATTCCCCAAGGCATCAATGTACATTCGTTTTCCATAGAATCCTGGTGCTGGCACTCTGCTTGGATAACCGATTGGTTTTCCACACAGAGCAGTTCCTTCCTGATTCATCCCCAAACACTTAACCTTACTGGATGCTCCGATTCGTCTGATGGCCCACTCTGTTTGAGCAATCTCTCTCTCCGAAACCTCTTCGAACCTTAACCTCTTTCTCCTGTTGTTTTGGACCACCCGCTCTGTGTACTCTACATCATGTCTGTGTGAACGTCGAGCATCAGACTGTTCTGTTCCTGTGACTGTTCTCCTAACAGTTTGCACTCGAACGTTAGTGGTACTCGTGAACTCCGGGCTGGTCAAGTGTTCCTCGCCTTCCACCAGATTAATAATTGTTGATGGAGATACACTTTTCCCCTCAGAGAGTTTGCGTTGCACTCGTTTCAACAGAGTTTCCTTCGAAGGCCCTGACCCTGTATACCTCCCTTCTATTGCCGCTTTCACCTTCGCACTCTGCATAACTGCATCGGTGAGGTCTAACATTGTCGCCTCCAGCAGTGGTACTCTTTTGGCCAATCTTGCTCTTCTTGCTCTCGCGTGAATCACTTCAGCATTGTTTGTAGTTGGAACGCTCGCGAGTCCTTCTTCTGTCATGTCTCCCAGTTCCGCCATGGAGATGTGGTCCTCATGCCTGATCCACCAAGACAGCCATGTCTTCAAAGCTCGAATGTTTGACGCTCGTCCTTCCCAAAAGACTCGAGAATTGCCAGTTGTTCTTTCTTAGATTGTTCATTCAGTGCTGCAGGCCAGGCACGAGCAAGCTTCATGTGTTCTTCGCGATGTTCTTCTGCGATCCATTTCTTTGTCACCTGACGCACGGATTGCATAAAGTGAAACAGACAGCTTCTTTCCCTCCCTTTCATCTTTGCTCCGTTGTTGAATACTTGGCGCAAGGCTATCCATATCGCTCCAGCCTCATCCGACATGAAACCAGCAAAGTTGACATTCTCCAAACCCTGCTTCTTACAAACCTCTAGCATTGTGTTCAAGAACTTCAGCACTGCAACATTATCTTCGCGGCACATATCTGCGTAAGCTATAGTCACCATGGATCTGACACTGCAAGAGAGCGTTAGATAACGAAGATTAGAAAGTGTTATGAAGAGTTTTACAACTTACAATGGGTCATAAAGGTGTATTCCAATTGTCGCCCAGTCTGGTATGCGGTGCGTGTGGTCCAGAACAACCCATTGATCATGAAGGTCTCCTCCACTTTGACACCTTCTGATGTACTCAACTCCTGAACCCGGTCCCTCAACTGTCATTTTGAAGATCAGAGGCTGCTCCTCAGCACCATGCAGTTCCATCCCTGGAACATGTATGACGTGAATGAAAGGTATTGGCAGCTTTGTCTTCAGCTCCAGAAGACCCTCGTAACCCTCTCTAAAGTGTGTCTCCTTCTGTCTTGATTGTGTAATCCAGTCCCGAGTCCTAAAGAAAAGGTCACGTCAGTGTGTAGAGATCTAAAAAAAAATACCTTCGATGGTTTGTTAGAGGTTCAAGTTTTGAGAGTAAACCAGTGTACGAGACTTCTCCTTCTTCCTTGAAAAGTTCTTCAAAGATGAGCTCACGCGCGGCTTGAAACTCAATCACTCGTTGATTGGTTCGCGGACTGCTCTTTACCACGTTGCTGACACTAGATCTGGCTCGCTGAACGTTTGAAGCTGACACTGAGGGGCTGACTGGATGCTGATGAACACCTCTGTGAATGAACAACCTTGTAAAAGAAATGTCGTCTGGCAGAATGTAGTACACATAAGCCGGACAAGTGTGCACCAGCAATGGCTCCTCTCCACAATGCTTACATTTTATGCCTATTACTTTGCCTGTCTCAGTTGTCTTTGCCTTCTCCACAGCACCCTTGAAGTGACATTCATTTGCTTTCTTCTCAAAAGCCAAGTAGGGGCAGGTAGGATTGATGCATTGGAGATGTCCGACACATGAACTTCGACTGACTCGCGCCGGAACATGCCAGTGTGTTGTGCTCGGGTGTGTCCAATGGTAGCAGCCATCCTTGCGATTCATCCCCGAGTACTTCTCTGTGCTTTCTGTCTTAGGGGGAAGTTCGAAAATGACATTTCCATTGTATATCTGCGGTAGTTCAGAGACGTTTAACTTCAGACGAACCAATGAGATCCTTCCCTATCCTACATTTGTCTGCTCTTAGAAGACACACCAGCATGGATTCCTCACGCTCCTCTGTCCGCAACCTGAACAACGGGCCCTTTGCCGGGCACAATGTGTAAAAGACAAACTGGTTTGATGCATTGCCTTCTGGTAACAACTCCACATCTTCTCCAGAACTCGCAGAAACTGACATCAATTGAACCACATGTATACTGAACCAACAAGGAATGTTGAAAGCAATGTGAAGATCATGTTCAAACACAAAAGCATTTCCATCTTCATCGACTGGGAAATCTTTGTCAATGCCTTCATAGGTAACTCTGGCCATGACAACGCAAGGAGAAAGCTCGGTGGTTTAGGAAAGCAAAGCAAAAGATTAAACACACTTTCTTACCAAAAAAAAATTACAATCGTTAAATAAACGTGAATACACGTTTGTATATAATTAATTCTATGCTGCCCAGTTCACAGTGTTCTTAATGATGTCCTCTCTAGTATCACCGATTTAATTTAATTTCTACCTTTTATGATTTGAAATATCTTCACATTTACCAATTATTCACATATTTTAAAATAAACCCTAAATATTAATGTCACATTTATTCCGTAGGGTTCACTGTTTTCATTGCGGCTAGGGTTTTTTGGTAGATAGGGTTTACTGTTTCCATTGCGGCTAGGGTTCTTTCAATCTCAGATCTGTTTCCACTGCGGCAGATCCAGAGGGTTTCTTCAATCTCAGATCTCAGAGTTACGGTTTCCACTGCGGCGCCATCCATTTCGACTCGATTCGTGCAGCGCCCAAGTATAACAATGGAGATTTCTGTGCCGATTTAGATTCTCGGCACCATCCTGCTCAGCCGGCGGCCACAAGGTATGTGTAATTTCTGTATTTTATGATTTGCTGCTCAAAGTATTTCTTTTTCCAGAGATATAGGGTCTTCTTATTTGTGCCGACTGAGAGCAACGGCACCATCCTGGTTCAGTCGGCAAACACAAGGTATCGTCGATTTATTTATTTTTTTCCTTGCGGCTCAAGTATACGTGTCACAATGTTTTTTTTCAGAGTTAATGGGTCTTTCCATTTGTGCCGACTGAGAGTGACGGCACCATCCTGGTTCAGTCGGCAAAAACAAGGTATTTTCGATTTGTTTTTTTTTGCTTTCTGGCTCAAGTATTCGTATCACAATTTTTTTTTCAGAGTTAATGGGTCTTCCCATTTGTGCCGACTGAGAGTGACGGCACCATCCTAGTTCAGTCGGCAGCCACAAGGTATGTTCGATATATTTATTTTTTGCTTTCTGGATCATGTATTCGTATCACATTGTTTTTTTTCAGAGTTAATGTGTCTTCTCATTTGTGCCGACTGAGAGTGACGGCACCATCCTTCTTCAGTCGGCAGCCACAAGGTATTTTGAATTTGTTTATATTTTGCTTTGCGGCTCAAGTATCCGTATAACAATGTTTTTTTTCAGAGTTATAGTGTCTTCCCATTTGTGCCGACTGAGAGTGACGGCACCATCCTTCTTCAGTCGGCAGCCACAAGGTATTTTGAATTAGTTTTTTTTTTCTTTGCGTCTCAAGTATTTCTTTTAAAACAGTTAATGGGTCTTCCCATTTGTGCCGTCTGAGAGGACGGCCTATCTCAGTCGGCACCATTATCTCTTCTGTGCCGTCTGACAGAGTCGGCACAAACTATCTCAGTCGGCAGGTTTTTTCTTCTACATCTCTCTGCCGACTGAGAGGGTCGGGCAGCATCTAGCTTGAGTCGGCAGCCACAAGGTTAGTCATCTTTGTTTGTTTTTTTATTTTGACTCCTCATCAATTGACTTGTGTGTTTACTTTCCAGAGTTCCCAAAATGGTGAGAGCTTCAAAACGTCTACTAGAGACTGCGCCTGATCCACGGGAAGAGAAGAGGATATCGAAGCAGAAGCGAGGCAAGAGAGGAGAACCATCTAATGTAGCAAAGGAGGATCCTCCAGTGACTCAGTCTGGAGTAGTAGCAGTTGAGCAAGAACAGCCTCCACCAACAATCACAGATTTCCCGGAGAGCTCGTCGCAGTTGCCTCCTTCATCCGCTGAGGTTGCAGTCCTGAACGAGCAAGTGCAGATGACAGAGGCAGCTGAAGCTAGCGAGGACGACTTGGAGGAGGCAGTCAGCAAAAAGAGAGGCCGCGGGAAAGCTGATTCAAAAGGCAAGAAGGCGAAGAGCGATAAGGAGCCGAAGGAGTTATACAGCATACCGGCGAGCCTGCATTTGGAGAGCTCAGCAAACCTGCTCGACAAAATTACTATCAAGGGACTTGGTGATCCTCCTGATGTGCCCATCTGCAGAATACATTCCAACGAGGTGGTTCGACGAGTGAACCCAGGGGACTTGGACAGGCTGGTGTCATCGTTGAAGAAGGCTGGTTATCTACGCAACACGGCCTTGTTCATTCTGTCCATCGGAGATCGACTCACTGCTGAGGAGCTATCGGAGCTGTCGAAGGACACGATTCAGTACGAGCAGCACCGGTCTTTCGAGCAAGCTCTTACTCAGCCGGAGTACAAACAGTGGGCTTCAAGGCTCTCAAACAGGAAGTTTAGCTGCTGGGACGGGAACCATAGGCTACAGGCTTTGCAGAAGCTGTACCGAGAGGATGCAGAGGACAACCAGCGATGGGCTATTCGCGTTCGATCGAGTTTCATCTCCACGGAGAACCTCGACATTCTTCAACTGGTTTCGATGTTCCAATCGATTAACATGTGAGTATTTTCTTTTCTTTTTGTTAAGAGTTTAGACTTACAGTTTCGTTGAACAGATCTTCAGCAACATCTGTGGAAACAACGCTACCACATATTCTCCTCGCTGTAAAGGCGGTCTGCACTAGTACAGAAGGAACTCAGAAAATCCTCGAGTCACTCACGGAGGTTGATCGTCTTGAGGTGCGGAAGTGGAAGGAGAGTTCATCAGGAAAGACGGCTTGGCATCCTCTTCCGAACCTGATCTGCGCAAAGATACTTTTCAAGGTAACCTCCGATTTAATTTATAGGAAAGAAATTTTTAACTTGTTCTATGTGCAGAACGAGATCGACGATGATCTCGACAGAGCAGTCACCAGTGCTAAGGGCAATCCACAGGTTGAGGTGAACCTGAAGCAGCTAGTGTACAAGAAGCATGACAAGCGTATGCACAAGTTCCTCTCCATCATAGACCCAGACTTGGGGGAGGAGTGGTTCCAGAAGGTGACAAACATCTCTCATAAGCAGTGTCGCTGGATGGGCATTGAGAAGCTGTATGCGATGTCAAGGGCGAAGATTCCAAACATGCTGCGACTCCGATACCTAACAAGCTCACCCGTCTCGAATCCAAGGCAGAACAACAGACACTTGGGCTACCGGGCATGCAGGACAAAGAGTGGATCAAGTGGTTCACCTTGGACTTATATTGGAAGGCTGTGCGCGAGGAAGCCATTCAGATCCTTAAGGGGTTGCGAGAGGATGGTGAAGAAGTTGGAACGGATGTCGACTTCATGAGCTGGTTTGACGAGATGAGAATTCGGAGCAAGTGCCTGGTCTTTCAGCCCTTCCATGACTGCATACGGTTCACTTATTCGATGGAGCCGAATGAGTTTCTGGAGCGTGAGGAATCTGCGCGTCGGATGATATGGAGGTAAGCTTTCAATCCAGCATTGCTACTGTCTGACTTTGTGTTGCAGGTTCATACTGGCGAAGCAAATGACACCGTCCCATACGATGAAGCTGTGGACAGATCATACAAGCGAGCCTCACATGTGGTTGAAGAGCAGAGGAGCTCTAACACCGTTCGAACGGGAGCATGTTCCATTTTGGCTCGACTGTCCGTCGCAACAACCACCAGCTTGGGAGAGCACACTATTCGACATGCACGGCAATGATCTACCAGCGATTGTTTGGGAGCCAGAAGAAGTAGAGGCTATCAAGAAGAGCAAGATGAAGAAGACGGTGCGGAAGACAACTACACCTGTAAAGGGATCGGGAGCGGGACCAAGCTCTTCTACAGCACCTCCGCCGGCATTCGACTTTACAATCAATGAGGTACAGCCACTTGTAGCTAGTTTGGACATCAAGGACAACCTGATGACCTTCATCCCGACCCTGGCTGCATCCCGTGGATCCTACGACCTAGCTGTGTGCGACATGGAGGAGATGAGTAGGTCTTTCTTCGAGCCGGGTGCTTCCCAGACAGAGGTGTACACCAAGCTCCGACAACAGGTTGACAGACTACATACGGTTGAGTCACAAACGGTGTTCCAGGAAGTGGTAGGTGAATACAGCTTCAACCTCATCATCCTCGACTTGCCCAATGAGCTTGTATATGGAGGTGCTAGCATCAACAAGGACATTGTGCAGATAGATCCGGTGAAGTTTGAGGAGGCCTTGCAGTTCAGTGGAATGCACTTGGCAGCAAGTGGTTTCATGGTCGTCTTCGCGAGTTCTCCTTCTGTTTCGGCAGTGATTCAGGCGGCTGCAGTAATCAACTTGGAGGTTGCAGGGACTTACAGCGTCTATCGTGCATGAGGCTGGGGATACCGTGACAAAATTAAGGTAAGCTAGCTATTCAAGTTCAAGTTTAACTTGGTCTATATGGTAGGATAACTTGTTAGTTCTCTTGGTGCTGCAAAGCTCTGAGAAGAAGTCGAAGAGGCCAAACCCTCTGGCGTTGACGAACACGATCCTCGTCGACATTGCCGACCGTTATCAGGAGGCTTGGTAAGGAAGTACTTTGCTATGTTTATCCTAATGGAAGTTTGTGCAGGATTATGATTCAACTGAAGAGTGTTCGACTCATGCAGCTTTTGATCGAGCGTCTCAGTAGACCTGGCGACCTAGTCTGGGATATTGGTTCCGGAACCGGGTCATCATTGTTAGCTGCCGTCGAGCTCGGAAGGAATATTATAAGAACCGAGAAAAGTTTCGAACTCTCTAGGTTGGCAACAAACAAGCTTGCAGAGAACATTAGACCAGAAGAGTTACCTACTCAAACACCTCCACGTCCAAGCGTAACTGGTGGTTCGAGAACTGCAGCTTTACTTAAGATGAAGAAGAAACTTTAGCTAATGTATATTGAATAATAAATTAAGCTAATATAAAAAAAAAAAAAAATAGAAATACAACAGTTTTAATAGAATTCTTTTTTGCCGACTGAGGCCAATACTGCCGACTAGAAAGAATATTCCAAAATATTCTAGAATATTCTTGAATATTCGAGCCCCCCAAGCCTCCAAAATGGCGACACTCGTCATTCATTTATGAATAATAACAAGACCATTTTAAAGAATGTAGAGCTTTTCAGCACTCGATGTCTTTTCTTCATATATTTTTCCAAAAGCTCGCAAAGTTGGCATGGGACCTTCTTGAATAGCTCTCATGCTCAAATATTATATGTAATTAATTAATTTAAATTTATGACTATAATGCTCTCTCTTTCACACACACACGCACGCACGCACACCTACACACCTTGGAAGGCCACATATACATCTATCTATACGAGTCTATAGACCACCCATTGTAATGTAGCACTACGATACGCACCAAACATTCTATATAAATTATAGAAGGAATTGTATAAGGGTAAAGTTCACAGATCCCAAAGTTGGTAATTTCTATTGCAGCCGCGCTACCAACTATCTTACACTATTTTTTGAAGTGTTACTTGATAAACACTAACACAATTTGATTTTTTATTTTATTTCATTAAGCAAGTGAACATAATTTGCCTCATGTGCATCACCCCTCCATGCTTAATTACTTGACACATTTCATATATTCAAAGAGTATATGTTTCTACTGTGGCTTTTTTAATTAATTAGGGTTTCACTTTAAAATTTAAATATTTACTCATTAAAGAACTTAAGGATTTTGCTAAGGCAATGACAATGGCATGGATGATGCTATGCTTAATAATGGTGCTGCCCTTAGTAAAAATTCATTTTCGAAGAAGAACTCAAGAACATGGGGAATCTATAAAAAATTTGAGTTTAACATTAAAATGCTTATGATAGTATAAGTATCAAAGTGGAATAATGACGAATTATTTAATTGTTTTGGAAATCTAATTTCATAAAGGTAACAATTATATTTGCATTACTCATAAGTATTTCAAATGAGATAATCAATGTTTCTTTCTTGAATTTGAAATTTGAACAATGGGTCACAGTAGGGGTATGAACATAAGATTGTAAAAAATGTGACTTTTGTGAAAAAAGCCAAAAAAAATTAAGTGGTTATTTTTAGACTAACCATTTTAAAAATCACTTATATAATATAGTTTTTTTTGTTATGGTTTTTATAAATGACTTTTGTTGTAACTTTTTGATAACTTACATAACGATGGAAAATATAATTTTAATATGTGATTTTTTTAGTGGTTAGTCTGAAGAACAACCACTTGATTTAACCACTTGATTTTTTTTGGTCTTTCTTGTGGTTCAGGATGTGATTTTATAAAAAAAGTGGCTATAAAAGTGGTTAATCTAAAAAATAATCACTTACTTTTTAATATGGCATTTTTTACAATATTAAATTTATAATGACTAAAAATAAAATCATTTCAACATGCACTAACACCACACCAAATATATTTTAATAATATTAATTAAATCATTTTAACACACACACACACCATACATATATAAACTTTTTGAAGCTAGCACAAAGTAGCACATGTTCCACCTCATATAAAGTTAGTATAATATATTAATAATTACACATACTTGTATATATATGTATCTTACATAAGTTAATGTAACACATTGTTATAGCCATCACCCCCAACTAATTAATATTTATGTATCATGCACACTACACATACACACATAAGCAGACAAAATGTCACGCATGTGTTTTTGGGTAAATATCCGACTTATATATGTAAATATACATTGCACACATATACATATAGCATGGATAAAGTAAATATGTACAATAAACATCTCATTATTTATCCACACTAAAGTAAGATTTTATCATATATACTTAATAATCCAGAATTACAATACAATAAGATCTTTATTCATCTCACACACAAGCACATATATATACCACGTTGAAACTAACATAGGGTCACACAACACACATTATATGTATATACATAGCATATATTAGCCGTATGTATATTATGTGTGTATACATGTGTATTGATATAAACATGAAAGTGCTCTTTTTAACTTTCTGATCAGTAACTTATTTATGCATACACATATACCCAAAGATGTATTATACACTTGCCTCACACACTATATATATAAAGGGAATTAGATACGATACACATATATTTTATATATAAGCTCTGTGTCTGTGTGTGCATGCATGTGTCCTGTTTGTACCCATTAAACTAAACAATAATATTAAAACTGAATATTATATAGAAACGTCATGCTTACTTTGTTGACGTCATGCTACTTCAACAAAGTAAGCTTTCAACCAAAAGACACTGCTCTCTCTCTCTCTCTCTCAATATTACTTACCTCCCAGAGTTGTGTATTAGAGTATTGTCCAAGAGGATCCAGAAAGGTTGTGTATTTAAGTTACATTCACTTTATCGGTGATAATCTTATAAAATACATCAAAATATATATATATATATATATATATATATATATATATATATATATATATATTTATATATATATACACCTTATACATATGCACATATAAAAAATACCTTTTCATGCTGCTGATTCAAATGATTCAGAATGATTTTTCTTATTTTTCCTCAAAACTTAATGTTAATAAACCGAAGACACAGCTTGAGCTGGGAGTTTGGACAGGTTTGCAAGTGCAAAGGCTTGTGCTTAATGCGTCAACATGTGATGATACAAGTGGTGCACGCAAAATATTCAGGTGGATAAATTGGTTTAAAAAGAATAATAATTCACTGGAGGAGATGGTGCTGAATATACGGGTATTGTCAATCAATACTTCTGTATGTTACCGTTAGCCAGCTTATTCCTTTTGTTGTTGTTATTATATGGATACACGCAGTAAATCGTAAGATATCATTTAAAAATTATTCTGAGTTAATTATAAATTATTCTGAGTTAATTATAGCAGTTCATCTATATAATTACATAAATGCACATTATCAAAACGGTGTTTATGTGTAAACGTAGAGGTATATGACATCGTAAATAATCCTTACTGGTTGATTAGTTAATACAATAAATTAATATCAATTAATTCAAGCTAATATTAAACATAAATTAGTATTAGATGAATATTATAAAAAAACCTAATTCATTTTAAACCTTATATATATATATATATATATGCAAATTTCAAAACATATACTTCATAGGAAGTTTAGTAATATATATGGCTTATATATATATGCTGGATTTTTATGAACCCATAGATGTATATACATAAACACACATACACTTGTATGTGACTTCATTTACATAGGCACACACATGCGCACACACACTCACTATACATTTCAATGGATAATTAATTAAGTTTAAAATTATTGTATTACCTTCAATTATAATTAAGCATATTATCAAATAAACTAAGAAAATTCTAAAGTATAGATATGTGCATGTCGATAGATGTAAATATATATATTCTCTATTTCATATACAAAGTATCTTATATAATAAGTTTATTGTGTGTGTTTGTGTGTGTGTCACGGTTATTCTAAACTCACATCCAATTCAATAGTACCCTAAATTCTGAACGGACAGCCACCAACTAAATAAATGTTATTTAGCTAAGTAAATAAAAATTATTTAGTTAAAAAGGTTATTTAGCAAAGGTTATTAGTTACTTTAATAAAAAGGTATGTTAAGTTATCACATACACACAATATCTTGAAAAAGAAAGAGTTATATATTATCACATACACATAATAATAAAAGAGAAATAGTGTTGTTAAGTTATCACATACATATAACAATTTAAGAGAGAAAGTGTATCATATACATGTAATAACTTCAAAAAAAAGAGAATTAAAAGAGGTCACATACACACATTACATATGAATTAGGCATGGGTTTAACTTGTGTGTGTGAGAGAGAAAGATATACTTATTACATACACATATTAACTTGACAAAGAGAGCTAAGTTATCATATACACAAATAACTTAAAAATAAAAAATAAAAAAGAGAAAGAATTAAGTTATCATATACACAAAGAACTTAAAAATAAAAAATAAAAAAAGAAAGAGAATTAAATTATCATATACATACAATAACTTAAAAAAGAGAGTTAAATTATCACATACACATGGTACATATGTATGGATTATGCATGAGTTTAATATGTGTGAGATAATATATATATATATATATAATTATCACATCCACATAGTAACTTAGAGAGAGACACACATGTGAGTTATTGCATATACACTAATTTGAAAAGTTAAAGAAAGAAATTATCACATACATATAGTAACTTAAAAAAAAGATAAAGTTAATTAAGGTATCACATATAATAACTTAAGTTGTAAAACTCTTAAAATATTTAAGAGAGAGAGAGATAACTTACTATATTAAGAATAACAATTGGGTTAAAGGTTCAATTTAAGAATAAATTCACTAGGTTAAGGGTCATTAAATAAGAGCTTAAGAATAAACTCACCATGTTAAGGATAACAATTAAGGTAAAGGTCTATTAAATAATTAATTATTATTAAATAATTAAGCCCACCACCATTGGCATGGCCACCTAAATTAAGTTATTCAACAAAGGTTATTAAATAAATAAAAGGTTATTTTATTAAAAAATGTTATTAAATAAAGGTTGTTAAATAAATAAATTTACATAGGTAAACCTAGGAGCTTAGTGATAAACTCACTAGGTTAAAGATAACAGTTAAGGGTTTATTAAAACATATATGTTATCACATATACATAATAAGTTAAGGAGGTAGGGAAGTTATCAAATACACATAAGAACTTGAGAGAAAAAATTAAGTTATCACATATACACATAATAACTTAAGAGAGAGTTATAAAGAGAATTAATTTAAGTTGTAATACTCTTCAAACATATTATAGAGAGAGTGTGTGTTAAGTTATTACATATATATAATAATTTAAAAAAAAGAATTAGGCAAAGAGTTAATTTAAGTTGTAGGACTCTTTAAACATATTAAATAAAAAGGGAGAGAGTTAAGTTACATACACATAATAACTTGAAAAAAAGAGATCACATACAAATAATGAGTTAAGAAGAAATTATTAATATATACATAGTAACTTAATAATATAAAAAATTAAATTAAATTATCATATACAGTAATTTAAGTTGTAAAACTCTTTAAACATTTGAGTGAGAGAGAGAGAGTGAAAGTTAAATTACAAAGTTAAGGATAACAATTGGGTTAAAGGTCCAACTTAAAAATAAACTCACCAAGGATAATAATTAAGTTAAGGGTTATTAAATAGTTAAGCCCATGCATAAGTAAATTTAAGAGCTTAAAAATAAATTCACCAAGTTAAGAATAACAATTGAGTTAAAGGTTTAGCTTAAGGATAAACTCATCAAGTTAAACATAATAATTGAGTTAAAGGTTGTTAACTTTTATTAAATAGTTAAGCCCACAACCATGTCTATTTAGGGTTCCCATTGTGACCAATTTTTATATATTAAATATATATTTATTTTATTCATTCTATTTCATTACAATTTTCTATAGATTTATTTAATTAGTATCCTTCAATATCATTTCCAATTCTAAATAAAATAATAACAAGAATATTTTATTAAATTTTAAATAAAATGACTAATATTTAAAATCTTTATTAAATAAAAGCTTATATTGAAATACTATATAAAGTTTCATTTTTATTATTCTAGATTTTTTAAAAATTTATTATAGTAATTAAAATATTTTAAATAATAATGCCAAGATTAAAATTATTTGTGATATAACATGTGATATTTTAAATTTTTTAAGTGTATGATAAATATTACACTTAAATATCACATGTATATATACCCTCAAAATTTATATTTATATTTTAAAATAAATTTTAGTATTTATTAATACCTTTATTAATACCACTCATTTCAGTATTCAAATTTACTAAAGCAAAACAAGTTAACTGTTCTACTGTTTAACTATAACA
The DNA here is from genome assembly GCA_003024785.1 of Selaginella tamariscina. Taxonomy (NCBI): domain Eukaryota; kingdom Viridiplantae; phylum Streptophyta; class Lycopodiopsida; order Selaginellales; family Selaginellaceae; genus Selaginella; species Selaginella tamariscina. The sequence goes on along the minus strand of PUQB01000215.1, from coordinate 293,703 downwards.
ATGTTGTTCAATAACATATATATTTATAATATATGAAGCATATACATGTATATATACATATATATTGTTAGAGACACTACGACAAGGAATATGTTACATCACCTAAACTAGTCATTTTAACATTTATTAACGATTTATCTTGCATAATGAATAAGATTCTTCCACGTGGTTTTACTTAAGCATGAATCCGAACTTTTGTACAGCTGGGACTGCAGTTCAATATACATATGTTTTAATTTACTTGGCCACGGTTTTGATTAAATCCATGTGGCACATATGCTATTATAACGAATAAGATTGTTCCATCTGGCTTTACTGAAGCATGGATCCATACATTTATAATACATTTTTTAGTACATATGTTTTTTGACCATTTAAATCCAATTTAATGGGCCACTTGGCAGTTACATACACATGCATCCATATGTACATGCATTCAGTTTTTTGTCCGTCCATTGCACAGTGAATACTGTCCAGCAAAGGCTCTACGACGCTGTTATCCCCTCACATTGCCAATGTGTACACAGTTATGGTATCCGGAGGGAAACTGTGTAATTTTTGATAGCTACCGAGAACAAAAATGACTTCAGATAAATACTAGATGAACTAAATCTGAAAAACATTTTATATACACAATATAATATTATTAGTTATCGTTCAGATATGCATATGACTGTATTGGAGGTAACAATGTATAATATGCAACTTATTCCCTATCCATCTTCCTATACATGTCATTCATGAGTACATTTCCAGGTGAGTTATCTCTCAATGGATCAAGGGCTACTTTGTCAAGTTTGAGGTTATTCAAACTCTTACAAACAGCTAGCAAGCTCATCCATACAAAACTGTATGCTTCAAACGGCATCCTCTTCATACTTAGAGAGTACTGCCCTTCATGAAGCAGACCAACCATAACTTTGTATTATGGCAAAAGTCGATGTTACATATTCCTTGTGTACTGACACTCCTAAGTTTTTGAAAGTGTTTTAATTTACCATTATTATATCACATTAAAATTAAATCCATATTTAAACGAATATTGAAATGAAACTATATACATTTGTATACTTAAATGATTATTTAGATTCCATCGGATCACGGTGTTTCACGTGGTGTGCGCTCATATATAAATAGGCGAACCACTTTAGGTCAATTCCACGTTCAGGAGAGCTTACAAATCTAGGTTTTATTTAGTAGCAGCGGACATAGTTGAAGAACCATGGGAAGAAGAGCAGTACACAAGCAGTTTATAAGATTTGCAGTGTTTATAATGATGGTTTTAATATTTAGCTCAACAATACAAGGAAGACATCTTGGTAAGTATATAAGATCCATTGATGTAGTGAGTGAATGTTTGTCTGTCTTTGAACAAGACAGTTTCCGAAAATTCCTAACTGATTATCAAATCTTCATACTTGCAGATCTGCCATCTAAACAGGAGCAGCAGCAGCTTGATCAGGTACCTGTTAAACACTCCAAGCTTCTTAATTCATATAAAACCACTAATTTAAATTCATAATTTATATATATTAAACCATTCAAAATTATATATATTCCAACTTATATATATAATTGTTCTATAGATTAGAATGGATTATCTACGTCTGGAGCAATTTCCGCACAGTGTGAATAGAAGAAGGTTAGCACTTGGATCATCACCTCCACGGTGCAATGGGAAATGTGGGAGCTGCTTGCCGTGTAGGCCAGTTTTTGTTCCCATACAACCGGGCTTTGTCGGAACTCCAGAATACTACCCAGAAGCTTGGAGATGCAAATGCGGGAATAAACTGTTTATGCCATATAATACGAACGATGTTTATTTTAATTTTTTAAATCTTTTTAAAGTTCTTTTCTTTCTTTTTTTTGTTTTTTTTTTTCTCAAGCAGAGTTCGTTTCATATATATACATTCCAGTTTAGCTATATTATGTGTGTTGTGTGTGTGTATCTGTGTGTGTGTGTGTCATATGTAATACACATGGACCGTATTATCATGATAACGTAGTATATACATAATGAGATTCACACCAAATCGTACCAGAAATGTTTGCTTGTTTTAAAACTTAACTACAAAGAAATAATCAAAATTTTATATTCAAGGTACATATATATATGCACGTTGTAACTAAAGTGGGCATGATACGTGAAAATGGGAATATAAAATAAATTACTAATTAATACTTAAGTTTTAATTATTAATTAATTATTTAATTAATATGTAATTAAGCCTTAAATATTAATTAATTAATTAATTAATCCTTCAATAACCTTACTTAGTAAGGAATATTCCTAAAATATCTTAGAATATTCATATTATTTTAAAAATAGTTTACAATAATGAAGAAATACTATCAAACATAATTACAAATGAAATCATTTTCTTATCAACATGTTAATTTTTTATAAATACTTTCTTCCTATCATACAAAGAAATCTTCTTATTTTGTCTAAATCATCACTCTCCGATTAATCAAATCATTTTGGTCAATATCTTGATGTTGTTGCCACCACTTAACACTCTCACGAATGCAATTGGGAGTTGCCATCCTTGTTAATACATAAGATGTGATAAGAGAAGGTCTGCATAAAGGCTCATCTAAAAACTAACGTTCCTTAAGAATAATATTATAAAGCGCCCGGTTGCTATCCTTCATTTTATAAAATTCAATATCACGAGAAAGAAAAGCTTCAGGAAATGTATATATACGGTGGATACTGCTCACAAAAATTTTCGAGATTCTTCTTTCTGAGGCACGTATCCAAGTAGTTCACTAGCTCATCCATGATATCGTATCAGAATATGGATCGAAAGTGATTGGATTAATACAAGCAATGTTTTGGTTGAGCATAGCCTTCTGAGGAGAGTCGTCTACTACTAACATCTGTGCGTTCTTCATTATCCTTAAGCGACTGATCTCCCCATGAGTCCCAATTATTCTTTCATTCTTGAAGAAGTATGGCTTGCTTTCCTTTCTTATATTGTGAAATTCGAGAGGTTTATAACATATCGTGGTCAAAAATCCAATCTTTACGAATCACCTCTTCTGCAACACTACAATGTTTCTTAAGTAAATTCAACAGCGGTGTTAAGTTATGAATCTGCATGCATGACCAAATCCCCACAAGCGCACCCATCTCCTTAAGCTTTTGAAAGAGACGATCCAACCCTGGACGAAAAATAATATCATATCGAAATTTACCATGACAAGGAATGAAATCTCCTTGTTTGATTTCTTTTTTCCTATCCTCGGGCCTTTGTCGATGAAGCAGAACACCATTGACATCCAACAACACAATATGGCCATGAGTAACATGAGATAGCGTTGCCTCTTGAATACTTTGCAAATCACTTGTTTGCTCCCTTTCACATTTATCCGTTGCCACTATCTCGTTGCCTATCCCTTCATCATTTAATTGTACATCATCCTTACAAGATTCAGATATTGCATGCGCTGAAGAAATTAATTTCGGAATTGAAGCCAATAAAAATGATGATGAAGTGGCCCCCATGGTAACGATGTTTTGAGCTGCATTATTATCCATTTCCTGCATGAACTCTGTCATTCTACATGTGGCACAAGAAATTGTCGCCAAACCCCTCTCTTACCTCATGCCAATGCTGAAAATCCATGTTCTCAATTATTTCATTACATCTGCAAAATGATAATTAGCTGACCTTAAAATTATCAAGGTATATTATTTACCTTCTTAATGTGTGACCCATGTTTGAACTAAAAGCTTCATTAATCCTTTAGAATTTATTTTAACAATTCTTCTTCGCTATTACCTTCTGAGTGAGGCGAAGAAGGTCTAAGCCGCTTGTGAGATGGTTCAAGATCTTCTGCATCTTCTATTGATGTTTCCATGGGTCCTGGAGTGTGCGAATGTTCTGTACTCCTCGAGATAACTTCCGGTCTAATATCTGATTGAAGTTCGTTCTCAGACTCCGAGATTGAACCAGATTCACCTTCAGAGCTATCGCACTTATCTGGAGGGAACTTTCTCAAATACGCCTTTATGGATTCGTTGGGGTACTCAGTTGAGACCCAATCTATCCACTTGTTCAGGTCCTCAACCATGGTCTTATCCTTTTCAACGGCAAACACACATGTATGCCGAAGGTAACACTCCTTCAAGACGGACCCCCTAGTGCAGTAGTCAAAAACCCACGCATCACTGTGAGGACCCCTGATCAAGTTGACGATGCTCCGTGCCGCTTGACTTGTAATGTTTGGATAACGTACATTGCCGAATACGTCACTCACCTATCGGTGTATCGGATGGAGGTTCAGGGCCGTTGGAGTGCAAACAGATGCCTGGCCAGTCATTTGGAAGCTTGAAATTGTTTGGCGCATTCCTAACAACCAAGTGAACAACGTATCAATGCACTTGGGATTAGCATCGTTCATATAAAATCCTGTCCAACGATGTCTATTCTTCTTGGCGAAGGCGAAGGCAAAAGTATCGGTGACATGAGCAAGAATCAAGAAATAAATACCTGAAAAAGTAGGTATCAGTGAAGAGCGCAAGCATGAATTCAATAATAAATACCTTCTATGTATATGCTTGCACGGCTAAGTTTCTCCACCAGATCCTCTAGTGCCCTATCTGTCGAAAGATTTTTTGACACCCGCCGATCCATCACGAACAATTGAAACGGTTTCCTACAAGCAGTGATGTTACCCCATAAAGTCTCCGAATCTAACAACAAACATCTGTAGGGCTTGTCGTGATTCGTAGCATCCTCCTTTATAAGGTTCAATTCGGTTCTCCGCTGCTGAAGGACTGCCATAAGAGAAGGCGTCATCCCAATGTTCTCCTTTTTGGCGTTGGCGTGCAATAGATTCTTGCCTAGATCTTCCGATTGGTTCACCCATTCGACAAGCATATCATCGTTCGTCACATGCAAATATTTGCTGACCTCTTCATATGTTGAAGTCGAGGTCCAACCCAGTTTGTGGCAGTGTATTCCCAACCACTCCTTGAAATGCCTGACCGTCTTCAACTCCATTGCCTTGAGATGAAAAGGAGAGGTTGGGCTGCTGTTATTAATTTGTAGTTTGCCATCGATCACCAAATCAGCCAAGACTTCCATCTCCTCCATCGTTGTTCCATTTAAAGGCTTCAACCATGTGAGCTTGAAATCGTTGTCTACATCCTTTGTAGATTGAACAGACTTAGCCTTCGGCGTCTTACTGGGTTTTTTGCAGACTTTTCTGAGGGCTCCCCTTCACTTGTCTGCTTCTTCTTCAGTGTTCCTTTTGAAAAGGATTCCATAATCCCCAACCATTTGGCAAAGATCCTATCTTCGGGGCAAGAAATCAACATCATCAGAAAGATGTTTCCTTCCCGCCCACCTGGGCAAAATCAACTGCTGCAATTTCTTCAACTCTCTGAGGAAAAAGACAGATTAATATACCGGCGAGATAAATCCCGCCCAAACAATTTGCTTACCCGGTATTCCGCAGATTGTGTATTCCCTGCGGTAGCTCTTTGTGGTCGCTGAAGAGATTCCCACACGGCTCGCGTGTGTTTAAACTTCTCCCATATTTTGCTGTTGTAGTGGTTGGTGTCGGCAGCGTCCCATTCCGCCGATAAACTTCATGGTACTGCTCGATTGTGAGATTTTCGGCTTAACTAAAAACGCCGATCTTTTTATCAGCTTCTCACGGTATGCTCGGAAAGTTTTGTTGCCATCGTTCCTTTGTTGTGTTTCCTCGAGAAGTTGTTGGGCTACCGTTATTGTGTGCTGGCCACTAATGATGTAGTACTTGATAGATTTTCTATTCTCCGTCTGAATCTTCATGAGTTGTTCTGGTGTTGTGATCTAGACTTTGTCAGCGCCTTCCTTCTTTCATAGTATGGACACAAAACAACATTATGTGGAACGGTATAAGAATTGTCGTCCTTCATCTTCTCTCCATGAGCTCAGCTACACGTTCCTGGTTGAGTGGCCTGTAATTGAAGTTTGGGTTGACGCTGCAATATTTAACCCTACAAGGATAAATCTTTTCATCCAACATCATTTCCTTGTGACTTATTGCAGCATGAGATGCCACAGGTGCAGCTGACAAAACGATTGATGATTTTCTTTTGCGATCCGAATCAATATGTTGTGATCCCCGACTGCAGCTGTTCTAGTGTTCTCGGCACACTCTTCCAGCTCCCGAAGCTTCCTAAGCAAATTGAACGTGATCTGTAGAGAACCTGAGACCGAGCCACCTCTCAATCTCCCTTATGATGTTGCTGTGTTCTTCTTCAATGTGAAGAGGGAAGATTGCTCCACTTGCTGATTTTCTGTATTGTGAAGCAATATCTTCTGACAATACACCTACTCGATGAGTCTGAAGATCTTCGAAGTAGATATCCAGATGGATCCCCTCCATAAATGGGCTTTCGTTGAGTTGAAGAAGAACTCCAAGGTCAACATCATTAGTGAACACGTGAACGTCATTATCCACAAGTCGACAAAACCACCCGAAATTAATGTTGTAACTGACGACCTCTGGATCCGAGAACGTGACATTGGATGGAACAAGGCATATCTGTCGAGAATCGTCCAATCTGGGTTCGCAGCCTGCTTTCGGGTGCTTGACTAGCGAATCTACTTTCCATTGTTTTGCTTGTCCATGAGATGTGACAGAGGTTAATTTGACAGCAACCATGGTTGCTCCAATGCGCTTCCCATTTATCTTAAAATATGGCCAAGTTGATTCCAGAATCCCCCTGCCCATCTCTTCTCCTACTCTTGTCTTTAATGTCACCTCAATTCCACATCTGAATACAAAAATGATTAGTTCAAGTATCCGAGTATAACAGATTTTATTTTAATTCTTACCCAGAATTTGACGACGACTCCATACTAATGACTCGATCTCCTTGTTTGATCAAATCGTCCTTCTGCAAAATAATACACTATGAATACAAATCATATAAAAACGCACACACACTTGTATAAACCCAATATACAAAAATAATACATAGAGAGAAGTAGACGTAATTAACTGTCCGAAGCTCACATTTGTGCTAGTGCAAAAGAAAGATAACATTTCGTTTTAGAACCACCACAAATGTGAGCTCTGGACAGTTTTACATAGATTCCTAGCTTTTACTCGAAATATTATGATAAGATGATAAAAGTAAATAAAATGAGATATGCAACTTATATATACTAATACACATATATATTCACATGGAAGGTGCGGCGGGATTAATCTCGCCACCCCTTCAATGCCTCCTGAAAGAGTGGGCGGGATTAATCTCGCCACCTTTCTGGAGGCCTTGAACGGGAGTGCGGAATTAATCTTGCCACCCTTCTCGGTCTCAGAGAGAACTGGGCAGGATTTATTTCTCACACCCCTTCAGTGACTCCAGAAATGAGGCGGGATTAATCTCGCCCACCATGTAAGGGATGGTTAAATGAATTTCCCCACCCTTCCCAATTCTCTCCATTGGTATGTTGTAAACCTTCTACGTCTCAGACAGAAACGTTTAGGATTGGTCCGACTCACCAATGGAGAAAAAAGCGAAGGGTGGCGGGATTCATTCCTCCAACAGGCATTGAAGACTCGGCAGGATTAATCCGCTGCCCAGGGCCTTCACTCGGTCCCTATGCGGCGGGATTAATCCCGCCGGACGCCAATTCCCTGCGCGGAATCGGGCGGGATTAATCCCGCCGCCTAGGCACTTCAGGTAGGCCAATGGCGGCGGGATAAATCCCGCCCGATTCCGCGCAGGGCATGCGTATGCGGCGGGATTAATCCGCCCACCATGTAAGGGATAGTGAAATTAATCCCACCACCCTCAGTTCCCTCCATTGGTATTTTGTAAACCTTCTCCGTCTCAGACAGAGTTAGTCGGGATTGATTCAACATACCAATGGAGGAAAAAAGGGTGGCGGGATTAATCCTGCCACCGGGCAATGAAGGTTCGGAGAGTTAATCCCGCCGCCCTCTCGTAAATCATGCGCTCACACATATATATTGGCTGCGGCATTTTGAACAGGGATGGGTGGGGCCGGATTAATCCCGCCGCTTATATCCTGCGAAAGTGCCTGAGCGGCAGGATTAATTCCGCCGCCCTCCGCGAAGGGCATGAGCGTGGGGCGGGATTAATCCCGCCGTTCATGTCCTGCATGAATTCCCTGGGCGGCGGGATTAATCCCGCCACCTTACGCGTAGACATGTCATGCAGGCTCTTCGGTTAGCCTTCCGTGCAGGATCTTTCATGCAGGCTCTTCGGTTAGCCTCATGAGCAGCGGGATTAATCCCGCCGCCCATCCCCTGTAATGCCCTGCACGGAATCTGCCGGGATTAATCCCGCTCATTAGGGCCTTCACACAGGCCATTGCCGGTGAGATAAATCCTGCCGCATTCCGCGCAGGGCATGGGTGAGCGGCGGGATTAATCCCGCCGTCGAGGCCCCTCACGCAGGCCATGGGCGGCGGGATTAATCCCGCCGCTCTTCGGTTTGTCCTAGAGCGGCGGGATTAATCCCGCACCCATAGCCTGCATGAAGGGCCTCGGCGGGGGATTAATCCCGCCGCTCGAGGGGCTTAGCGTGTGTGCGAGAGAAAAAATTAATAAATAAAAAAATTATACAGATAAAAACACACACATATATATATGTGTATATATATATATGTATGTATGTATGTATGTATGTATAGGAGTGTACGTGTGTGTGCAAGAGATAGATAAATAAATAAAATTATATAGTACTGGTACACATAATATATGTGTGTACATAGGTATATATATGTGTGTATATGTATATCGTGTGTATGCGTGTGAGCGAAACAAATAAAATCATACAGATAAACAAACACACACACACACATATATATACACAGGAGTGTGCATGTGTGTGCGAAAAATAAAACTAATAAATAAATAAATTATACAGATAAATACACACATATATGTGTGTATATAGATATATACCCATAAAGAAAGAGAGAGAGTCTGTGAATATATAAGCATATATATAAACTAATGTTGTATACTATTTGTTAATATGCATTGATTATATATATATATAAAGCAGTGTGCGTGTGTGTGGGAGAGATAGATCAATAAAAAAAATTATATAGATACTGGTACACATAATATATGTATGTATATATGTATATAGGTATATATATATGTGTATATGTATATTGTGTGTATGCGTGTGTGAGCGAAACAAATAAAATCATACAGATAAACAAACACCACACACACATATATATACACAGGAGTGTGCGTGTGTGTGCGAGAGATAAAACTAATAAATAAATAAAATTATACAGATAAACACACACATTATATGTGTGTGTATATAGATCTATAACCCATATGAATATATAAGCATATATATAAACTAGTGTTGTATACTATTTGTTAATATGCATTGATTATATATATATATATATGTAAAGCAGTGTGCGTGTGTGTGGGAGAGATAAATCAATAAAAAAAATTTATAGATATTGGTACACATAAAATTATACGCACACTCCTATACATATATACATACATACATACACACACACACACAGATCTCACCTGTGTGCACAGCCGCGCGCCTCTTGAAACCCTAAGAATATACCTAAACCTTAAAGGAATTAAATATATATTTAACCCTAATAGAATATTCCTTCTGAGAATACACTTAAACCCTAAAAAGAATAAAATATAGATTCGCCCTAAACGAATATTCTTTCATTATATTATTAGCGCGTGCGTGTGCGTGGGTGTATCACATACACCCCAAAAAATAAATCATGCAGGGATTTAACATGTGTGTATCCATGAGAGTGTTAAAGTTTCATGTGTATCAATACATACATACACATTGCATATATTAATACACATAATATATACATACACACGTGTATACACACAGACATACATACATATTACATGGGTTTAGGGTTTAGGGTTTTGGATTTAGGATGGATCATGCATGGTGTGTATGTATGAGAGAAGAGAGAGTGTTGAAAAATTATTTTTGTACACATTGCATATATTAGTACACACATATATACTTACACATATTATACACAGATATACATAGTATATGAGAGAAGAGAGACAGTACATATTATGGATCATGCATGGTGTGTATTATACACACAGACATACATACATATTAGTATATAATATGAGAGACCGAGTAATATTATAAATCATGCATGGTGTGTATGTTTGAGAGAAGAGAGACAGTACATATTAACATGGATCATGCATGGTGTGTATGTATGAGAGAAGACAGAAAGTACACATATATACATACACACGTGTATACACACAGACATATATACATATTACATGAGTAAATTCATTGTGTTACATATTAGGGTTTAGGGTTTAGGGTTTAGGATGGATCATGCATGGTGTTTGCTCCCAACAAGCTTAATATAAATATTACACATGTAAATTCAATGTGTTACATACACACAGATTGAGTACATATATCATACATGCGTTGAACATGATGTTTTCAATAAAAAGCAACATATTTCTTCAGTTTGGTTTAGGGTTGTGCATGTGTGTGCATATGTGTTTTTGTAAGTTCTTGTAATGCGTGTGTAAATTTATGATTGTGTTTATATATGTGTGCAAAACAAACATCGAATAATTAAGAAAATAATATTAATAAACACACTATGAACATATTTTAAATTATACATAATAATATATGATTTTATCTAATATATAGCCATATATAGTTTTAATAATATATATTAATTTAATATTGATAAAAAGGTTTAACATTGAAATATTCTTGAAATAATAAGAAATTAATTGAGAAAATCCCATTAATATATACAAATGTAAATTAAGTACTCAAATAATTAACTAAATTAATTATCATAATCATGTTTAATATTGGAATATTCTTGGAATAATAAGAAAATAATAAAGAATATCCCATTAATATAAAGAAGATTAATTACTCAAGTAATTAAGGAAATGATTATTAATATACACACTATGAACATATTTTAAATTATACATAATAATACATCATTTTATCTAATATATAGTCATATATAGTTTTAATATATATATTAATTTAATATTGATAATAAGGTTTAACACATGAATATTCTTGAAATAATAACAAATTAATTGAGAAAATCCCATTAATATATACAAATGTAGAATAATTACTGCAATAATTAAGAACAAGACTAATTTAATTATGATAATCAGGTTTAATATTAGAATATTCTTCAAATATTAATAAAATATAAAGAATATCCCATTGATACTAGGAAATGAAAACTAAATACTCGAGTAATTAAGAAAATAATAATAATAAACAGACTATGAATATATTTTAAATGATACATATAATATATCAATTTATTTATTGTATAAGTATATATTTATATATATATAATATAAATATACTTGAATACTAAGAATGTAGAATATAGTCTAAAATTTCGTAATATTAAACAGCTTGAATCACTTGAATAACATTAAATGCAATTTTAAAATACTCATTGGAACTGGAGAGTATATATGTCAGAGTGTCGGATATTTGTGTCAACTCATCTTAAATTTTATTTTCTGTTCTTTTTAAAAAATTTGAATTTCTGACATATGTATTGTCGGTCTGACATGTAAATTTGAAAATGCATTTAATTTCCCACTCAAATTCAGATCTGGTTCTTTCTCCGGCAAGGGTTTCTTCATTTCTGTATTTTTCACTCTTTAGATCTTCTTTTTTCTTCATAGTGATCATCTCAGGAGCGAGATTAAATTGGGTGCTATTCTTTATAGGAAAGCACGGCGCCTTCAGTGCTGTTTACAAGTAAGTATTATAAACAAATTTAAAAATACTTATAAAGATTCACTCTCTTACATTCTCTCTTAAAATTACAATTTAGGGGTTTAGGAATGCATTAGGATTATAATATATTCCGTTAGGGATTTATCCCGTTTAAATATCCTTTTAACTTAATATTCTAGGTTAACCGGGCGGCGGGATTAATCCGGCCATTTCTTTTTTGCCTCTTCGAAGAGGTGGCGGGATTAATCCCGCCACCATCTCTCGGGCAATGCTTCTCCGCCACTGAAAAAGAGTGGCGGGATTAATCCCGCCGATAACCTTCTCAACTGATGAAGAGTTACCAGAATTTATTAGAAAGAGTTGTCGGCGGGATTAATCCCGCCAACCATTTTAGGAGGCAGGGAAGGGGTGGCGGGATTAATCTCGCCACCACTCCCTGTTTTAAGGATTTGGGGACAGGATTTATCCCGAGATCTCTTTGAAATCATAGTTTTGGAGAGAGTTATGTGCGGGTTTAATCCCGCCACCCATTCCCGTCGTAAGAATTGTGGGCGGGATTAAATCCGCCGACTCTCTCCGAAGGGGTTGAGTCGGCGGGATTAATCCCGCCGACCGTTCCTCGTCGGAGGGATTCGTGGGCGGGATTAATCCCGCCCATCAGTTGTATTAATCAAACATGAGATATTATCTCTAAACATAATTATGTATTATTGCATATGCATATTATTAAGTAACCGTAATTCAGATTTCTTATATTGCATAAACAGATATCATAAATAATACAATTATTTATGTGCAGGACAATATGTTTAATACTGGAGATAAAGTATGTCTTCTTCGGAACAACGAGATAGTTGGCACTGGAACTGTGGAAGTTCGAGATAATAATGCATCATGTCACAATATTGCCCAAGGATCTTGTGTGTACGTATGGGTGAACACCATTTACAAGCATGTTGAGGTTCTGGGAATGGAATTTGAGGAGGGTTCTCCTGTATTGTGGAATTTGGATGAAGTCAAGGCTGACACAGAATATGCAGAGTCACAAACAAATAGTAGCACGAGTTTACCAGATGATGGCTTGCCTGCTGTGATGGATGAGGTGATTCTCTTTCTTCGTGAGATTGAAGTCGGAAGAGGCATCATCACAGCTATAAATCCAATGGAAGCAGTGTCAGAAGAGAAACTAGGGTCCGACTTCGTGGGTGTAGTTGTGACAGAGGTTTCACCTAATGGCACATTGTATCCTGGATCCCTCGTGAGGTGGCGAACATCTGAATTAAGACGGCAAGATGGTTCAACATATTCTGGGTTGGATTTCAATAATAACAACCCGGAAGAACAACTCATATTTGAAGAGGTTCCTTGCATTGGTCCTATTGTAAGAAAAAGGCGATTCATGGGTTGTAGATCTTCCCCTGCAAGTTTCAGCAAGAGGGTAAAGATGGATCCTACATCTTCCGAAAGTGTTACGAGCATTTCCACGATTGACTGTTGCAAGAAGAAGTGTTGTCAGATGGCAGACCGGAATGAAATTACCCAATGTAGACATGTCTTTCGTATGCTCACCCAAAAGCAAAGGCATGAGTTTGTATATGCTGCACTAACTGGGTGTATTGATGGAATGGCCTCGGACACAGGTTATCAGAGTACATCCATGGTATTTAATAAGGTGGCCATCTGCTTCAAAGCTTGGTACAGTATATACGGGATCCCAAAGACCACGTTCTACCGTCGGAGGGATGAGTGGCTAGATGGAGCGCGAACCTCAGTTCATGGGAACACTCGCTTGGTCAAAACCCGCTCTCACATCATGGCAGCCATAGAGATACTCAAGGCTTTTGTGGAAGCAAATGCAGACAGGATGCCTCACAAATGCCGAACCACAAATGCAGGGGTCAGGGAAAATCTCAAGGTTGCCTTCAATCTACACTCAATTGAACTGTGTGAACATGTGAACAAGTGCCTCAGTTTGATGGGGCTCCAAGCAATCTGCACTGGTACCTTCAACAACATATGGAATACTCATTTTAAGGATGTGGAGATTGCAAAACACTCTAGCTTTTCAAGTGTGACACTTGTACATCATTGAAGGCTGCAGAGGCTTGTGCAAAAACCTTGGTGGAGATCACTACCATTCAAAGAAGATGGAGGCCCACATGATTGCACAACAAACTTGCCGGTCTCAGTACTATGCACACCGCATGCTTTCTGTGTCACGCCCATCAGAGTACCTGTGCTTGATCCATGACAAGATGGATCATTCAAAGACCAGCATTCCAAAGCTCTTTGCAACACCAAAGTGCCTTGGAAATGTCATGAAACTTCCGATTTCATTGACAGGTGTGCTAACACATGGACACGGTTGTGAGTCATATGGACACTTTTCACTTCCACATTGGTCTAGCGACTCCAATTTCACTATTGGGTCGTTAGCCATGTGTTTCAGAAACCTTGAAGCCCACTCACAGACAAGTCCTATCAGTGATCTCAAAGTGAAGAAACAACACCTTCAACCTTTACATAATGCTCTCATGAACACGTCTGCACTTGAGGCTACTTGGGAATATGAGAGGCATTGTCAACCTGCACAAAAAACAGATGGCCCTGTTGAGAGTTCAGGTTCAGTGGAGGGATCTAGCTCAAATAGTGTACATGTGTCCTCAACATCAAATAAGCTTCCTCGTCATTTGCTTTTACAGATGGATAATTGTGCAGGCGAGAACAAAAATAGGTAAATCATTTTACTTAAGGGTTTCTCAAGCTCATACTTACTTTTATTTTCTAGATATGTGCTAGCATACTTGTCAATGCTTGTTGCCAAAGGTGTGTTTGAAACAATCACGCTCAGTTTCCTTATGGTTGGTCACACTCATGAAGATATTGATGCGTTCTTCAGCAAGGTCTCCAACTCTACAAAAAGGACAAGTGCACTTACCTTACCGCATATGATGAATCTTTTTGAAAATTGCATCTCCAAAAAAAGTTGTGCTTTGCTTGTGACTGAGGTGCCAGACTTCAAAAAATTTCTCAAGGAGTATATAAAAGAAGGGAGTGATTCTTTAGTTGGTCACCTTGTGCCGCTACAATTCTTTTTCTCCATACGAGATGGTATACCTATTATGCAGTACAAGTTACGGCCATCAGAGCAGGAGTGGTTACCGAAAGAGGGCTTAATGCTCTTCAAAAGTGGAGAGGATGGAAAGCCACTTCTCCCAGAAGGACAACCAGACCCTATTCCATTGAGTGCCCAGCTCAAGGAACAAGAGGTTATTATTGATGGCATCAAAAAATATGTGGCATGGGTTCAAAAATCGATGCCAAAGAATTCTGATAAGGCAACTGGTTACTCAGAACTATATAAGCATGTGGTCAACTATTGGGAGACTGTTGTTCGAGAGTTGGAAGGGCCTACTGTCACAAGTACAGAATTGCAACACCCTTTCTGGCCTAAAACAAGGTGGCGAGAGGAGATTGAAATGACATCACTGAGCATAGACGACATAGAAGCCAGTAGTGATGTGGAAGTGCAAACCCCACACTTTGTTGGACAAAGGAACCAAAAACCTAAAGCATACTTTGTTGCCAGGATCTTCAAAAACTAATGATGGTTCTCATTACTCCAGATGCGTCATATAATCAGCCTATTTGGATGGGTCAAATTATCGACACACCTGAAGTAATCACAAAAAATAGTATTGTTAAGGTTGCATGGTTCAAACCACAAAAAAGGCGACACGAGAAGGAGAGCGAAAGATATAATGGATGCCTAGAGAAAACATGGTCTCCCAATCAAAAAGACCCAGCATGTTTTATAAATGTTAAATCCATTCGATATGGGTGGATGTCAAGAAGCGTTGATAAAGTCACGATTAACAAAACTGCAAGGGAATGTATGTTTTCTGAAGCTTAAAGCAATTACAAAATTATAAAATATCATATATTTAATATTCATAATTATTATAAACTCTTTAATAATAGTACCAAATTGTATACTTAACTATATAAATTTAAAAAATGATATGGAAGATTGACTATATTATTATAAGATTTTATATATATTATTACTACAAATTTTTAATTAATAATGTTATATTTAAATATAATATTTTAATAACAACATCAATTTATATAATGTACCTCTTATGCTCTTTCTTTAATTGTTATATTAGGCAATATATTATATAATTTAATACCTTCTACTTTATAATGTTATTAATTTTTTTCAATGAATGCTATAATTTATTAAAGGGTAGAATACAAAATAGAATATTCTAAAGAATATTCTATTTTCAAACATATATTTTAAAGAATATTCCTTTAATATTAGAAAATGCTAATTAAATAACTAAAAATTGTTAATTATTAAGAAATAGGACTATAGCCATACCCATTTTAGTTACAACTTGCATATATATAATAAATACATTTAGAGTGTAACGATGGTAAGGGTTTGTACGGGCCGTCCTCCGTGATGGTGGATCCGATGTGCGCTGTTTTACTGCAAGATGCTCAGAAGGAAGTTGGCAACCATTTAGTTCAATACAATAAATAAGTGCAGAAAACTCAGAAACAACAATCAAAGTTAGTAGAACAAATATATAAAAAATAACACAATCATTAACCAATATATCTTCCAATTTTGGTGTAATCTTTGTTTCACTGTTATGTGTATAATGGATGCATAATTTTATATTTTATTGTGTGCGCGCGTGAGTGAGAGAGAGAGAGAGAGAGACGTAGAGGTAAAGTGTTGAACCATTTTGACTAAGTTGCAAGACGCCGACTAATGTTTAAGCTACGGGCCTTTCTCATAAATTTTACGTGCGTGTGCGTGCGTGTCTGTGTGTGCTCATATGTGCATTATCTTGCTCAAAATGCTGAGCAAGACAGAATGTATTTTGCATGTATATAGGCATCACACACACGCGCGCACCCGCACACACAAAAGGGATACAAACAAAACACAAGGAGTATATGCCTGTAAATATATCTCACACACGCACACATGATAATTGCGTTCAACAACAGCCATGAACCATGAGCAGATGACATAAATGTCTACACACACACACACACACAAGCCATACGCATGCATGTGTATATCATAAATATTGTTGAGAAACTAGTTTGATGGCCCAACCAAACAGAGTTGAACATGTAATTTACACAGAAAAGTTTGAGTCGTATCTCCTCTCTCTAACCCCGTGCGTGCGTGCGTGTGTGTGTGTGTGCGTGTGTGTGTGTGTGGTGAGAGAGAGAGAGAGAGAGACATGTGTTGTTTGAATTATACAAGCAGAGGCAAGGTGATGGCGGGAGTCCATGTTATGCAATAATAACACGACTCTCAATCAGACATGAAGTCATGCAAACTTGATCCCATTTATGAATAATAACAAGACCATTTTAAAGAATGTAGAGCTTTTCAGCACTCGATGTCTTTTCTTCATATATTTTTCCAAAAGCTCGCAAAGTTGGCATGGGACCTTCTTGAATAGCTCTCATGCTCAAATATTATATGTAATTAATTAATTTAAATTTATGATATAATGCTCTCTCTCTCACACACACACGCCGCACGCACACCTACACACCTTGGAAGGCCACATATACATCTATCTATACGAGTCTATAGACCACCCATTGTAATGTAGCACTACGATACGCATCAAACATTCTATATAAATTATAGAAGGAATTGTATAAGGGTAAAGTTCACAGATCCCAAAGTTGGTAATTTCTATTGCAGCCGCGCTACCAACTATCTTATTCTTGAGTACATACAGTTATACACTTGCTACATCTTTCTCATAGTTAACTTGTGAATGAAATACCTTTAGGAAGAGCAAGTGGTCCAGATTGATGTGCCAAACTTGACAGAACCATCCTGTGTCCACCCACTGAATGCATCACGGAGAATGCAAGTCACGGGAGGCCTGTGCGGATCATTCAGTACACCCTCGAAATCCCCTTTGAGCTTGGACTCTATAGCATTGACAAACATCTGTGTATTGTTTCCTGGGTAAACAGTCATCAGGTATGTTCATGAATGTATTTGAAGCTTTCTATCTTTCTTGCCGTTCATGAATGTATTTGAAGCTTTCTATCTTTCTTGCCGTTCATGAGCCACTCGTGATACATCCTTCTGTACGGGTTACGGCTGCATGCGTTTTATATTGAGAAATGTTATAACTATACCCTTGTGTTCTAAATGTTATAATGAAGTATTTCATGGTCTCTGTTTGCTTATCGTGAAGCTCAGATCATTTTATGAACACACGCGCGCGCGTATGTGTGCGTGCATGTGTATTTATGCGTCTATGTGTGTGGAACACACACAGTGCTTGTACTATTGCAGCCCAGAGCCAGCTATTCTTCTTCCTATATCATTGCAGGTACTTAGCAAGAGGACAACAGTGTTTACATGCAAACGTTTCTTAAGCTAAGTTTGCATAGTGTATTGCCATGATTTCAAACACCCTACTGATCTAAATAAGTATACTATCCTAGAAATGTGTGTGTGTGTGCGCGTGCGTGAAGCTGGAACACATACAGTGATTTTTGCTGTTGGTGTCAGTACAATATGGTGGTAGTGCATATTCGTTAAACTCAAATGGATCGTGTGAATGCTTCCTGAGATAAATTTGCATATGATATTTCAGATACTGGTCATATTGTATCATGGTGTGTGTGTTAGAGAGAGAGATTGATTGAAAGGTTACTTTAATGAGGGAATTAAAACATGACTTTTTAAACAAAGATAAAGGGCTTGTAACTTGCGATGAAATGCACAGATCTATTTCCTTTCTTTCTGAGGTTGAAGAAGGTTGACATGCACATAATTATCTATGACATGTCCAGAGAGCCTGGGTAACATACTCAATAGCTGTCCCGCTTTGCAAGTTGTCTGCATTAAACAACAGCCTTGTGCAAACTCAGTATGATCCAATATATTTTACCGTCGTATGCAAGCTCATCTCATAAAGCATCCAAACAAGCCAGACATTAGTTTATGCTAGGTCGACGCAGTTTGCATTGACCAGCAGGTTCCCAAGCAGGTAACTGATATATACACAGATAATGCAGGTACAGAAATCTCTCTCCTCATTAAAGTCCCAGGGAGTCCACTTATATATGTATATGTATGGTATGACCGTGTATGGCTTTCCAATTACACCCTTATATACATATAAAAATTTCTGTATCCACATAGTATATTCTATATATATTTTATGTACATGCATATACATAGAATATATATTCCAGACATACAATATATATACATATTCATCTATATGAATACATATATTTATATATACATGTACTAATATCTATGTATACAATATTATATATATTTTATATATTCATCAAAATTATTTCAATTTAGAAATTGAAGGCTTTAAAATATAAAATTAACTTACAAATTGCATGTTTCTCTGTATATCATATTTAGCCTTAACACAAAAGTAGTAAGCTTACTTAAAATATAATATTTACACCCCGTACATCATTCGTACGTGGGAGGTGAGTGGACTCCCTGGGATTAAAGTAACCTTCAATCAATCTCTCTCTCTCTCTCTTTACAATATAGATCAGTATCTGTAATATCATATGCAAACTTATCTCAAGAATCCATTTGAGTTTAACGAATATGCAGTACCAGATAGATAAATGCATTGGGTGCGTGCGTGCGTGTCTGTGTGTAATAAGAATCTTATCCAGCAAATAAGATCAAACAGGGAAAATGCAGGACACCGATCCATGGGTCTCGAGTGAGGCAATAATGGTGTTCTTGAAGAATCAACGGGTTTCAAGCAGATGCTCTCAAAGAAAGCACTTGCATGATCTTGAATAACACATTCAAGAAGACGGCTTTGCTCTTTAACCCTTGTATATAGCATATGCCTGGTAAAAGCATCTCCAGTGTCGGTTCAAAATTTTGCAAGGTACTTTTCTTCTCCTTAGACAGCCATTGTTCTTGTTACATCAGTGCAGGCACTTACACATTGGCTATACTTCAAATTTGCAACGGTAAACATACAAAAACAGTTTTATTCTTCAGATAAATTTGCATTAAGTATTAAATCCTTTTGAACATATTACTGATGAACATTGAATTTATAATTAGGTGTATGTGTGTGTATGGCGTGTGAATACTGTATGTGTGAATCTTCTATATATAGCTACGATCTCATATATTAATTATTCTGGTAAAGCCGCCGGAACACACCGTAATAATTTATATATTGCAGTCTTTAATTCATATATTTTGCTAACAAATATTTATAAGTAAACATGTGCTCATGTCTTAAATTTAATAGGGAAAAAGAAATTATACAGCCCCAGTAATTAATTAAAATTTAATTAATTATAATATTAAAACTAAGAAAAAACATGTATTTAAGAAGTTTATATATACCAGTTATGTATATAGATGAATGTATTAATCCTGAAGGTCTTTTTAATTTATATCCTTTAAATACATATAAAATCATTAAATAATTAACTTAATTAATTGTGATTGGAAAATTACTAGGTTTAAGTATTTTACCAGATTGTACATATAGTTTAAGAAATTATTAAATTAGATATTTGTATTTGTTAAAAATAAAATAACAATTATAGTTATTTTTAATAGTAGGAGCACAATCTGTATGTGCAAATTAAAGTTTCTAAGGTTGACACCTCCATTAAACAGTGGCATGTGAATATTACAGACAGAACTTAATGTAACAAGTGGCAAGCATTAGAATTCCTTTGTTCTCATATAATTTGTGTTCTTTGGTCAATGACAAAACAAACACAAATTTATGTTTACTAAGATATTGTTTATCCACTTACTATGCAACGTATGTTGATGCACGGTAAGCAACATCTTTCAGGAGAACGTTGAAGTGAAGATCTTGCACTTGGCTTTCATCTCATCAAACCAGCTGCAAAAGTCTTCATGCGCTTCCATTTGGACGAAGGTTCTGCAATTGAGAACAAAGTCGAGCTGAACGTGTACGTTGCAAGCAGCTTGATCCACATGTATGCAAAATGTGGGAGCATATATGAAGTCAGATCAATCTTTGAGAGAATGCGGTGCATGATACTATCTCATGGAATGCATTACTCACAGGATACGTTGAAATCGGTCAAGGAGCATTAGCTTTGAGCCTCTTGATCATATGTATTCAGAAGGATTCGAGCAAACCAGCCTAACCTTTGTTGCTGCACTGAACATGTGTGTAGATTGCATTACAAGAGGAAGGTCTTTTAATAGATCGAAAACTTCTGAAGACAGGTGTGTGTGTGAGAGTGAGAGAGAGAGAGAGAGAGAGAGAAACTTACCATTTATAAAACTCAATGTAAGACAGATGCTTTGAGAATGGGTGTGTGTACATATCACACACAGTAATCGATGTATAGTGTGTGTGTGTGCATTTTATAATAAATTTGTACTTCATAATATTCAAGAGGATGTAAATCTGATGCATAAAGGGGTGGTCCCACGCTACAGTGTATCAAGAATTTCTCACTTAAGTGGGGTATGGTACACTTACACGAATTGTAAACTTTAATTAAATTAAAATTTAATTAGTAAATATTTAATATATTAATTTTGATTAATGAATTTTTATAAAAAAATTAAGAAACTACGAGTATAAACATATAAAATTAAATAAAAATTTTATTTAAATTATTTAATCATAAATGTATATTTGAATTTTAATTTTCCTTACTAACCTAGGGTTTCCAGCCTAGACTTACAAGAGAGACTTGATACACCTTAGTGTGGGACAGTCCAAAGTTGAATGTTTATCTCTGTCTGAACTTGTTCTTTGAAAGACTCTCGATGTTTAACATGACTCAATGTCACTGTATGTTTAAGTGGGCACTAGAAAACAGTGTTCACAAGTCACACATGCACACAAACATCCACACAACACACATCCAAGCATGCAGAGCACATGATATTTCTCCTACTCCACTTATGCATGTATGTACAATGTAGACTCAAAGATAAGACAAAACTCCAGCTGATTAATTTATATTAGTGGTTTAATTTAAATGTCTAGGCACATGTTTAATTTAAATCTCTAATGTTAAAATATCTAAATAACTACATTATAACGAAAAAGAAGCATAGAAGTTGAATAGTTCTTTTTCAGGATAGTAGCCTCATCATGAAGTTTTTATTCTCTTTTCTGTAAAACATTATAAAATTAATTGAGTACATCATAACAACCTCGTTTTGATACTACTTAATAAAATACATTAATTCTAAAAAATATATACTTTTTGCATTGTATGGTTTTTACTGACAAGTTAATTATTAGATGTTGTTTTAGACTATTTTTTTTTTTATGTACCTAGCTAATCTATATTATGTGTGTATGTTATGTGTATTATTAAGAGACTTTATGTTAGTAGTGTATGTTACAGTGTTTTAAGGAATGTGTATTTTTTGAAGTGTTACACTAACACAATTTGTTTTTTTTTTTTCATTTTATTAAGCAAGTGAACATGATCTGCCTCATGTGCATCACCCTTCATGCTTAATATTTGATACACTTTACATATTTAGAGAGCACATGTTCTACTGTGATTTTTAATTAATTAAGGTTTCATTTTTAAAATTTAAAGATTTACTCGTTAGAGAACTTAAGGATTTTGCTAGGTAATGGCAATGGCAAGGATGATGTCATGCTTAGCAATGGTGCTGCTCTTAGCAAAATTCATTTTTGAAGAGAAACTCAAAAACATGAGAATCTATAAAAATTTGAGTTTAACATTAAAATGCTTATGTTAGTGTAAGTATGAAAGTGAATAATGACCAATTGCTTAACTGTTTTAAGATTTAATTATAGAGGTAACAATCATATTTGCATATTCATAGGCATTTCAAATGAAATAATCAATGCTTCTTTTTTGGATTTGAAATATGAACAATGGGTCACGTAATGATGTGAACACAAGATCATAAAAAATGTGGCTTTTGTAAAAAAAAAAAGCCATATAAAAACCTAAATAATTATATTTAGATTAAACCACTTTAAAATCACTTATATAATGGTTTTTATAAATGACTTTTGTTGTAACTATTTTGATAACTTACATAATGATGAAAAATATAATTTTAATATGTGATTTTGATCTTTCAGAAGGCTCATATTCACTTGAAATGCGTGATTCTCTTGGGTTGTATGTGGATCTTGGTGGTTCGAAGGTACCATACTGGAGCATGGCAACAGATACCAGGGTGGTAATTTATGATTCAAAAGCTTCTTCGTATGCTAGTTATCGCCTGGGAATTTAACCTTGGTTGGAAGCGACTCACGTGTGGTTCCTTACTGTGGTTCCAGAATCAACTGGATATGAACAGTTCAATAGGGATGTTGGTGCTCAAACCAACAGGAAATCTTCTGTCTAAGGCTTTTGCAGTCATTGCCAAGGAAATCATTACAGATGAATGCGAGCTTCCGAAACTTGTGGTCCATATGGAGTCCGCACATCAAGTAACCTGCAATGTTATTGCCGGATCCACTCTCTTTGATGGATCCGAGCTATATGTGAAGCAGGGATGCATCGGGGAGTGTTGGACCTTTGCAACTCTCAACAAGATGTGGAGCTGCAGGATTTGAGGCAAACCTGTCGTACTTTGCTAACCAATTTGAAAGTCCTACTTCGACGACATCGTTGCAGGAGTTAAGGATTCATGCACGAAGAACTACTCTTGTAACATGGGCTTTTTTCAAGCACAAGCAGGACTCTGTTACTTCTCACATACTTCAAGGTCAGGGAGCTTTCAAAAGAAGGTAAATTCTGGATTTCATACATTCATAAAAGTTCCAAGAGAGCGAGCTACAAAGAAACACTACTTGGTATATGTGGTCGTAGGATGTAGTATTGCTTTCGTCCTTTCCATTATCTGTATACTAGCATGGTGTTACAATCGGAGATTGCACAAGAGCCATGTAGATGAGAAGGACTTACCCCAAGAAGAAAACATTTCTATCAAGGTGATACCTGGTTCTCCCACAAGGTTCCATTACAAAACTTTACAAGCAGCTACTGGTGGGTTCAGCGAGAAGTTAGGAGCCGGTGCATTTGGTTCCGTATACAAGGGTGTATTACAAATGGTACAAGAGTGGCAGTAAAGCGACTGGAGAGTATTCAAGGGCAAGAAACAGTTTCAAACCGAAGTCATGACGATTGGTAGCATTCACCACAAGAACTTGGTACGTCTGTATGGATTCTGCTCGGAACAAGCTCACCGTCTCCTTGTTTACGAGTTTGTTTCTCATGGTTCACTCGAGAAGTTCTTGTTTGACAAGAGTGGTAACGCAACATTTCTCAGCTGGGGTACAAGGTACGGCATTGCACTTGGGACAGCCAGAGGTTTAGCGTATCTTCATGAGAACTGTCGTGAGAGAATCATTCACTGTGATGTCAAACCGGAGAATATCTTGCTGGACGAGGATTTCACAGTAAAGATCTCCGACTTTGGACTTACCAAACTAATGAACTCCGAACAGAGTCGAGTCTTCACTACCATGAGAGGTACACGCGGGTACTTGGCTCCCGAATGGTTACTCAACTTGGCAATCTCGGAGAAGACTGACGTTTACAGCTTTGGGATGGTTCTCTTTGAAATTGTAAGCGGTTTTAGAAGCTTTGGATACATACCTGTTTATACGTCTGAAATCGAGCTTCTTGATAGCAGGCTCAAGGGATCAGCAAATGAGGAGCAGGTTGCTAAGGTAGTAAAGATTGCAGCATGCTGCATACATGAGGAGATGCATTTGAGACCGTCCATGTGGACAGTTGTGCTCATGCTAGAAGGGAGTATTCCTGTCCTTAAACTTTAATTACAAACATCAAATTCACAACATAGAAAAGAAGAGAGAGAGAGAGAGAGAGAGAAGAGAGAGAGAGAGATGCACTAAACCAGTTCACCACTCAATAGAGCCTTTATTCCTCATTCATTTCACTTGCCATCTTATCTCTCGCCACAAAGATCTGCATCCTTCCTCACCATCGCACCACCAAGTCCTCCCTGGTATCTTCCAAGCGTTCTCTACAGTCCTTGTGGCTTTTATTTGCTCTTCCTCATGGTGCATACCAGCCTACTTATATGTTTTCCGCAGGCAGCTGTGACCTCATCTTTATTATCATTGTTATTCGCCAGTGCATGGAATGCAACCTTACCGATCTCCACATTGCTCCACTTTCTACACGCCCCCAACAAAGTCATCCACACAACGTTATCTACTTGAGAGGGTATGTTTCTAATGGGTGACAATGGTTCCTGCAACCTGTTGGCTTCCCCAACGCGTCAACCATTACGTGTGTAATGTTCCACGGTTGGGTTAAGTCCGTACTTTGAAATGGTTTTGAACTGCCTTTGTTCCTCTTCCACCATACCTGCATGGCTACAGGCAGTAAGAATTAACAGCATTGTGACAGTGTCCATTAGTAGACCGGCTTCCTTTATCCTCTTCACTACACTAAACACTTCATATACGTTCCCAAGCAAGCTGTATCCTCCAATCAAGGCCGTCCAAGAGACTATATCCCAAGAACGCATCCAGTTAAACATCTCTTCAGCAGCCGCCATGTTACCACATTTCCCATAAAGAACCACTAACGAGGTTGTCACCATCTCTTATTCTTCCAATCCAAGCCGTACGATTTGGTTATTGAATCAAGCTAGCACAAGCCCTGAGTACTGCAACAAAGGTGAAGTTGTTTGTGGACACTCCATGCTGAAGAACGCATCTAAAGCCATCATGCATTCTCATTCTCTACGTAGCCAAGTATTAAGCAGTCCATGAAACAATATCATGTTGCACCATGACCTTCTTGGCATCCCGCATACTCCCACATTTGCTATACATATCTACTAAAATGCTTGTCACAAATACATTTTTTACGCTCTCTCGCTTGTTTATGGATGGCCATCCCTTTCTGTATACAACTCTCTTTGTTGTCAGCTGCTAAACCTGCGCATGCCTTGAGTGCAGCAACAAATGTGAAGCTGTTTGATGCACAATCCATGCTGTTGAACACTTCCAAAGCCATCAAGTTTTCATCGTTTTCGACATATCCAAGTATTAAGGCAGTCCAGGTAACAACAGTCCGTTGTATCATGCTATCAAAAAACATCCCTTGCAAGAACCATACTCCCACATTTACTATACATGTCCACTAAGGTGGTCGCCACATAGACTCTGGGGCTTCCTTATGAATGGCCATTCCCTTCTCTAAACACCTCTTCTTGTCCATCCTGTTTTCAGCTGCTAAACCTGCATATACCTTAAGTGCAGCTACAAACGTGAATCGATCCGGTACATACTCCATCCTATATAGCAAGTCTAAGGCCATCAAGCTTTCTTCATTTTCTCCGTAACCAAGTATTATGGCTGTCCAAGAAACAACGTCATGCTAACCATCCTGTTAACACATCTCGGGCGTCTGCGCACTTGCTACATGTCCACTAATGTGCTCGCCACAAGCATGTCTTCATCACGTCCACATTCTCTGGCTTGTCTATGAATGGTTTTCCCTTTCTGTAAGCAAGTCTTCTTATCAAACTCTGTTTCTCAGTGGCCAACTCTGTACACGCCTTGAATATGACATACGTGTAGCTGCTTGGTGCAGAATCCATGGTGGAAAACAACTCTAAAGCCTTCAAGTTCTCACCATTCTCGACATATCCACTATCAAAGCGGTCCATGAAACAACGTTATGCTGGAGCATGTTCTTGAAGACATCTTGAGCATCCCGCATACTACCGCATTTTCTGTACATGGATATCAGAGTGTGTGCTACATATCTGTTTTGTGACAGCCAGTTTCTATTGCATTAGCGTGTAAGAGCTTCCCTCTTTGCAAGTCGTTTCTCTTTCCACATTGTTTGATCTCACTTGCCAAAGCCGTCCTCAGCTCTTTACCTAACTCCTTTAGCTGAGGGAGCAATGCACGTTTGTCTTGGACATAATGCTGTTGCATCTCTTGGTAGAAATGTTATGAAGTGTTGGAAGTGTGTGTGTGGTGTGTGTGTGTGTGTGTGTGTGTGAGTGTGTGAGAGAGAGAGAGAGAGAGAGAGTCAGGAATGCCAAACAGACTTGCCTCTGTGGGAGAGGTTCCACCAGCTAACAAAGGACAATATAGAAACACTCAAAGGACTAGACAAGAAGGTGGGACTGTCTTGACGACATTAGTTGGTGAGATCAAACAATGTGGCAGAAGAAAGGACTTGCAAGGAGGGAAACATTTGCATTCTAAACAATAAAGCTGGCTATCACAACAATAATACGTTGCTCACACACTCATATCCATGTACAGCAAATGCAGCTGCATGCAGCACGCCCAAGATGTTTTCGAGAGTATGAGCCAGCATGATGTTGTTTCCTGGACTGTTTAATACTTGGATACGTGCAAAATGATGAAAACGTGGCGGCTTTAGACGTGTATATGTGTATGGACTGTGCACCCAATTGCTTCACATTTGCTGCTGCACTCAAGGCATGTGTTGGCCTCAATAAGAAGACTTGTCTAGAGCAAGGGAGGGTTATTCATCGACAAGCCAAGGAGCGTGGCTGTGATAAGGACGTATATGTTGCAAGCAGTTTGGTGGACATATACAGCAAATGTGGACGCATGTGTGAGGCACAGGGTGTTTTTGATAACATGACAAAGCGTGACGTTGTTGTCTGGACTGCCTTGATTATGGGATATGTTGAGAACGAGGAGAGTTTGATAGCTTTGAAATTGTTTGACAACATGGATGTGCACCAAACAGCTTCACTTTCGCCGCTGCACTCAAGGCGTGTGCATGTATGGCGAGTGATAACAAGAAGACTTGGTTACAGAAGGGGGGTTTCATACATAAACAAGCCAGAGAGTGTGGACTTGATAAAGAGATATTTGTGGCAAGCGTCCTGGTGGACATGTATGGAAAATGTGGTAACATGGAGGCCGCTTGGGATGTGTTTGAGAATATGATCCAGCGTGATGTTGTTTCTTGGACTGCCTTAATACTCGGATATGTAGAAAATGATGAGAGCTTGATAGCTTTGGACTTGTTTGCGAGCATGGACTGTGCACCAGACCGTTGCACATTTGTTGCAGCTATCAAGGCTTGTGCGAGTATAGGGGCGTTGGAAACAGGACAGAAGATTCACAATCGTATTCGTGAGCTTGGATTGGAAAAGGATGAGATGGTGGTGACTTCTTTGGTAGATTTCTATGGGAAATGTGGTAAGATGGCTGTTGCTGAAGAGGTGTTTAAGAAGATGAACACTCGAAACATAGTGTCCTGGACTGCCTTGATAGGAGGATACAACTTAGTGGGAGACACAGATGAAGTGTTCAGAGTGGTGAAGAAAATGCAGGAAGCAGGTGTACAAATGAACGGTGTCACAGTCTTGTTGATTCTGACGGCATGTAGTCATGCGGGTATGGTGGAAGAGGCTCAAAGGTACTTCGAGTCCATGTCGAAGTACGGTATACATGCGAGTGTGGAGCATTATACATGTATGGTTGATATGTTGGGTAGAAACAACAGGTTACAAGAGGCATTGTCTCTCGTCCGTAACATGCCATTTGAAGCAGATAGTTTTGTGTGGACGACTCTGTTAGGGGCATGTAAGAAATGGAGTAATGTAGAGGTGGGGGAGATTGCATTCTATGAACTAGTGAATAATAACTATGATGAGGTTGAGGTATCAGTTGCGTGTGTATTGATGGGACATATATATAAAGGCTAGGCATGCACCGGAGGAAGAAGAGGTAGAAGCTAGAAGGAAGGCAGTAACGGCTTGTAAGACACCGGAACGGACTTGGTGGTGCGACGGTGAGGGAAGATGCATAGCTTTGTGGTGGGAGACAAAACAGAAGAAGTGGTGAAAGAGAACCTAATGCCTGTTATAAGTGTGATGACACAGAAGGCATGATGGTCTGTGATGGAAATGTGGACATGTATAACAAATGCGGAAGTATGTGGGATGCTCAAGATGTATTTGAGAGTATGATTTAACGGATTGATGTTTCTTGGAACGCCTTGATACTCGGATATGTAGAAAATGCAAAGAGCAACGTGGCTTTGGATGTGTTTGCTAGCATGGACTGTGCACCAAGTAGCTTCACATTTGTTGCTGCACTCAAGGCCTGTGCAGAGAATGAGAAGACTTGTTTAGAGAAGGCGATGGCTATTCACAGACGAGCTAGAGAGTGTGGTTATGATAAGCACGTATTCGTGGTAAATACCCTGGTGGACGTGCATAGTAAATGTGGGAGTATGTGGGATGCTCAGTATGTATTTGATAGTATGATTCATCATACTGTTGTTTCTTGGAACGTGGATACGTTGAAAATGATGAAAGCTTGAAGGCTTTGAATGTTTTTGCCACCATGAACTGTGCACCAAACCGTGTTACTTTTGTAGTTGCACTCGAGGCTTGTGCGAGTTTAGGGGCGTTGGATGTTGGACAGAGAATGCACAATCGAATTACTGAACTTGGATTGGAAAAGGATGAGAGGACTTGCATGGGAAATGTGGCAACATGGCTGCTGCTGAAGAGGTGTTTAAGAATATGCAGACTAGAAACATAGTCTCTTGGAATGCCTTGCTTGGAGGGTACAGCTTGCTTGGGAACACATCCCAAGTACTTAGTGTGAATGCAGGAAGCTGGTGTGCAAATGAATGATGTTACAATCTTATTGATTCTTACTGCCTGTAGCCATGCAGGTATGATGGAAGAAGGACAGAGATGTTTCATGTCGAAATGTGGTATGAGGCCTACTTTGGAGCAATACTCGTGTATGGTTGATATGTTGGGAAGAGCCGACAGGCTGCAAGAGGCGCTGTTGTTGATCAGAAGCATGCTTGTGAGGCTAATAATGTTGTGTGGATGAGTTTGTTGGAGTCGTGTAGGAAATGGAGGAATGTAGAAGTTGGCAAGGCTGCATTCTCTGTAATGGTGACTCGTGAGGAGAAGGATGTGGCAGCACTTGCCTACGTGACCATGGCTAACGTCTTAAAGAGGATGACCAGATAGAAGCTGAGAGGGCTGCAAATATTCTCTCTCTCTATACATATGGATTGTGTTGTATTTTAATATGTATTGAATATATGAACATAGATAACTAGGTACCAACCAAGAAGCCATTGTTCTAAGCAACAACCAACAATATGATGTATACACGTCAGTTCAACATCGGTGCACGTTGTATATCTGTATGAATGTATTTGTGTAATATGTATGTAGAGTAATATGTATATAGAATTTAGAATACACTAACAGTATTCTATAATTTGTGTAATGAGGCTTAAATATGTGCGTTTACTTAAATAATGTTCATGACTAAATATATGCTATATGATTTGAATTTCTAATATGAATATAAGTTTGTGTTTTCTTACGTCTGTGAATATAATAGCTTATATGAAGTGTACGGTAAGGTGGAATGAGTTATTCTCTACCACATGAAGTAATTTATATAAATGTGTGTCTAATTCTATTTAAGAAATGGTAATCATATGTCATTAAAACTTATTTCAAGGTATACACATACATGTTACAATTTCAAACTCAACAAGCTTTCATAAATCAAAACTCATGAAATTTTAATTTTAATTCACTTCATTTTGCATTACTATAAAAGTTTTGATTCAATTATTAGTAGATAGCAACTCTGAAGTTAATATTTCATTCATTACTATGTAAATATTTTGACTACTCCACTCACCTTGATTTAAATGTAAAATAAGTGAATGAGTTAAGGAGTAATTAATGTTCAAAGTAAACCTGTAACTTTGTCATGAACTTCTGTGGTAGTCCACATTAGTCAATTATGGTCAATTTTAGTTAATAGTTAATATTGGTCAACTTTAGCTGGTCTAATAAAAATTAGCTCAACTTGGTCAACATCAGACTGATAGGTTAGTCGGGGTTAATATCAATCACATAAGTATGTTTGTTAATTTCAAGTTAAAAAGTTAAATCTTCACTTGTGGTTTAGTGTGAACAATGTTCATGAATCAGTATATAGTTTGTTATAAACATAAAAATTAACTTTGGTCTTTGAGCTAACAAAAAGGTATCCAACTTATGTTAAAGCTAGTTAATACTAGTCACTAATGGATAGGTTAATAACATTAGTTAAAATAATTACTTAATGTCGATCAACTTTAGTTTACAAACCTGAAAAAATTTGTGGCGAGTTTACAACAAATTTATATAGTTCGTGAACCTCAAGATGTAACAACCATAACAAAAAACTGGTTGAAAGTTCGTGGTGTGACAATGAATGTGGAAAGGTTTGTGAGACATAAAAATGATTGTGATCCAAGTCAACTCAGTATATTAACTGTTGATTTGTTGACTCGATTAAGATTTGTAAATCGAAACAAATCCGTGCTGCTCAAAAGTCAAACTTAAAGTTTATTTAATTGGGTATGTCATTTCTATGTATTTTACATAATCGTGTTCTAAGCTTAATGTTGCCTGGAGTCAAGGACAGGTGGCGACGGACGTGTACGCACGGTGATGATACATGTGCACTTAGCGTTATGACGTTCAGATACTTTGTATATATATATTGAGAAAAATCAATAAAAAATTAGTTAGATAAACTCTCATGGTATCGGAGCGTGAAACGATCATGGAATGAGGGGATTTAGTTTTCTGCCATGGGGAAGCACGCTGCGGAGCGGAGCGAGAGAAATTACAACTTGCTGAGACGTGTCGAGGACCAGGTGCAGAAACGAAAGAAGCGTTCTAGGATCCTTGAAGTAGAAAAGTTCATACGTGACAGGGGTGGTCGGTGACAGAAGTTCTTGCAGACATGACGAGCAGTGCCTCCAGTACCAAAGCGATTCCAATTCCTCTGTTTTCGGGCAGTGACTTCGAAAACTGGTCAAGAGAGATCAGTTTCGTGTTCTTACGAGATAACTGCCTGAGATTAGTGAATGGACAGGAGCCAAAACCAGCAGCAGGAGATCCTAAGCTGGAGGACTGGGTGATCCGCAATGACAAAGCTCTATCAACCATGGGGATTGGGCTTGGCAGGCTTCATCACCATCACTGGACTTGACAAAGTCAGCAGGGGAGAATTGGACAGCGCTGAAGAACGTGTTCGGGAATCAAGCAAGCGCTGACATTGCAAAGACTACCCTGAGAGGTAAACTATTTGAGTTGAAAATACTTCCTCGTGAGTCTCCAGCAATGTTTCTGGACGGATGAAGTCGATCCTCTCACAACTCTCTGCTTGGGAGTAAATTTCACAGATGACCCATAAGTCGATTCTGCTGAAAGCCATCAAAGTTCCAGACTACAAGTACTTCCGGACGATGATGAAGAACTCAACAAAAAACTTTGCTGAAATACAAGCAGCGTTCCTCGACGAAGCTGATGAAGATGAAATAGACATCCTGCGGAGCAGTCACAAACAGTGAGTGCCTTCTATGCTGTCTCTAACAAGCAGCCTGCAGAAAAATCCTCAGTAGGAAAAAGTGGAGGCACTCAGACCAGTCGCAAGGCCTCAAGTGACAGTGTCACTGGCAATAAGACTGGTACAAGTTTGGAAATGAAGAAACCTATCGGACTGTGCAACTATTGCAAGCGGGAGGGTCATTTTGCTAGAGACTGTCGGGACAAAGCTGCTGGACTTCCACGTGGAGCAGGACTCAAAAAGAGAAACAACACTAAGAGCAGGGCACTAATGGTGCGAGCCAGTGGTCTCAGCCATGTGCCAGCTCAAGAAGATGAAGATATCATCTGGATCGACTCAGCGGCAACCATGCACATGACAGGAAAGCGAGAATGTTTCTCTCTCCTTCGGAAGACTGAGTCAAAGATCACTGTACGTGTCGGAGATGACAGAGACTTGCCAGTGGCAGGTGTGGGCTCAGTAACTGTTCAGTTTTGGATGGGAGCCAGAGTCAGATCGAGGATATGTTTTACGTACCCAAGTTGGGTTACAATCTGTTGTCAGTTGGAGCGTCAACTGACAAAGGCCTCGCTTTTTATTTTGACGATGCAGAGTGCATTGTGAGTGAGAAACGTACCAGAAAAATGGTTGCTCAAGGTTTGAGATATCAAATGCTTTATAAGCTTGATGCAAAGCTTATGGTTTCTCTAGAAAACTCACCGGCCAAAGCTCTGTCCTCAAGAGTCGTTCCAGGAAACATGCAGCTTTGGCATGAGCGCCTGGGACATCTTCATGAGGATGGGATTAAGGCAGTATCAAGAGACCAAGCTCAAGTCAATGAGCTGGAGCTTTCAGGGGTGCTCGAATTCTGTGAAGCTTGTGTGCTCGGCAAGCATGCCAGGCAGACCTTTCCAAGCCAATCCGAATTTGTGAGCAGTAAACCACTGGAGCTAGTGCACTCGGACGTGTGTGGACCTTTTCACGTCCAAACTCTTGATTTTAAAAAATACTTTGTAACATTTATCGATCATTTTTCAAAGTATACAGCTGCATGGCCCATGAGCAAGAAGTCAGAAGTTCTTGACTACTTCAAAATCTACAAGCAGGCAGCTGAGAACAAACACGGGTCCAAACTTCAAACTCTTCGAAGCGATCGAGGAGGAGAATATAAATCTAGAGAGTTCACAGCTTATACCCGAGAACAAGGAATCCACCAGCAGTTTACCGCTCCAGACAGTCCTGCTCAAAATGGAGTTGCTGAGAGGATGAACCGCACTCTAGTTGAGAGTGCTCGGAGCATGTTGATCCACGCTGGGATGCCTTACTCCTTCTGGGCGGATGCTCTGGCGACAGCTGTGTACATCCGGAACAGACTACCTTCCAAATCCATCCAAGGGGATGTTCCCTTCACAAAATGGAGCAGGAAACATGCAAGTCTTCGACACTTGCGCGTGTTTGGCTGTACTGCCTACGCAAAAATAACTAGCGGAAACAGGAGGAAGCTGGAACCAAAAAGCGTTACGTGCATCATGGTTGGCTACTCACTAGAGTCAAAAGCCTACAACCTGTATCATGTTGAGTCTCGCCGATACATCATCAGTCGAAACGTACATTTCAACGAATGTGAGCTCTATAAGCACAGGTATGGATCACGTACAGTAACCCAAACTACTCCATGTTTATTGGAGGAGGAGCTCAAGAAAGTGGTTCCAGTACCAGCTGCAGTGCAATTCCAGCCGGACCAGTACGTGGTGGTCCAGCTGCTGTACCAGATCCACATGCAGTGCCGCCAGCTAACCCTCCGGATTCTCCGCCACCAACTCCAGAACAAGTCACAGAGTCAACTTTTGTAAGACCAGACCCGGTCCATGCCACTGAGAAGGATGCCGATGATGGTGGAGAGTTTGACGTTCAAGCTCCACCAGTTGTTACAGCTCCACCACCAGCAGTCTCAAATGTTTCTACTGTCGGTGCTCCACCAGTTCCAGGAAGGCTAGTTAATACTGTGACGCGCAGTGGGAGAACTAGCTATATGACTCCTGCAGCTATTGAGTCTCAGGCTCAGCGTACTCAAAGCTCCAGACCTCGGAGCAGAAGTTCTAGTAGAACTCGTGCTCCTCAACCTGATCGTGCCTTGTTCATAGCCGTTGCACTTTCACGTGAACCTACTACAGTGCGTGCAGCACTTCAATCACCAGAGGCCGACCAGTGGCGTGCAGCGATGCAGGAGGAGTACAACTCACTACAGCGCAACAACGTTTGGACATTAACAACTTTACCTCCGGGTAGACAAGTTGTCAGTACCAAATGGATATTCAAAAGAAAGCTGGACGCCTCAGGAGCAGTACTCCGGCACCGAGCCAGATTTGTCGAGGATTTAGCCAAGTGGCCGGAGTAGATTTCCTAGAAACATTTTCGCCAGTGGCGAAGTTAACCTCTATCAGGCTGCTTCTTCGACTTGCAGCCTTCTACAATTTGGAATTACATCAGCTTGATATTAAAGCCGCGTTCCTGTACGGGGAGCTAAACGAAGAAGTCTATTGCTCTCAGCCGGAGGGTTTTATCATCCAAGGTCAGGAAACAAAGTCTGCAAGTTGCAGCGTGCCCTGTATGGGCTTAAGCAAGCTCCACGAGCCTGGTATCATCATATGGACAAGTTCCTGGTCTCACTAGGCTTTCAAAAAATCTCAACGGACAGTAGTCCTTCGAGCAAATAGTGGTTTTGCTCTGTTAGCACTTTACGTGGACGACAACCTAATGGCTGCTCGTCCTGCTGCTTTGGTCAAATTCTTGGAGAAGAAGTTTTGTGACCAATTTGAGATTTCTGCCACGGGACCACTTTCTTTCTGCCTCGGTATTCAGATAACTCGAGATAGGAGCGCAGGAATACTTGAGCTCTCTCAAGCTCATTACGTGGACGAGATTCTCCAAAGGTTTAGCATGGATGAAGCTCGACCAACTGCAACACCTATGGAGCTTGGACAGACTTTGTCTAATGAGCAAAGCCCGACATCAGAGGAGGAGAGAGCACTAATGAGCAGAGTTCCATTTCGACAGGCTGTCGGGTGTTTGCTATATCTGGCATTAGTACGAGACCTGATATCAGCTTTGCTGTGGGGCCGTCTCCAGGTTCTTGGAAAACCCAGGCGTGATTCACTGGAACGCTGTAAAGAGAATTCTTCGTTATTTAAAAGGTACGGCTTCGTACTGTCTCAGGTATTGGGGATGTTCCTCAGGAGAGTTGGAGCTCAGTGGGAGCTCCAAAGCAGCGTTAATTGAGAGCTCAAATCAGCTACAGCTGGATGGCTATACTGATTCGGATTGGGCAGGAGACAAGGATTCTCGGAAGTCCACTTCAGGTTTCCTGTTTTTCCTTGAAGGAGCACTCGTAAGCTGGGGAAGTAAACGTCAAGCTACTGTGGCTCTTTCATCAACGGAAGCTGAATATATAGCAGCTACAGGTGCTGCAAAGGAGTCCAAGTGGATTGCAGATTTTCTCAGAGAAGTCGGAGTCCCTGCTCAACAACCCGTGAGAATCTACTGATAATAAGAGCGCTATCAAATGTCCAAGAATCCAAGGTTTCATGGACGTACAAAACATTTTGAAATTAAGGTACATTTTGTTCGAGAGCAGGTGCTGGCTAACCGAGTTAGCTTGCAGTATATTTCAACGCAGGATGACAGCGGATGTGATGACCAAGTCATTAGCTCGAGACAAGTTTGAGGTCATCGTGAAGCTATGGGAGTTCTGTACTCTCACGGCTGAGTGGGAGTGTTGGGAGCCAGCCTGGAGTCAAGGACAGGTGGCGACGGACGTGTACGCACGGTGATGATACATGTGCACTGAGCGTTACGGTGATGATACATGTGCACTGAGCGTTACAGTGATGATACATGTGCACTGAGTTACGACGTTCAGATACTTTGTATATATATATTGAGAAAAATCAATAAAAAAATTAGTTAGATAAACTCTCACTTAAAGCATTTAGAAAGTGTTGGACCTTCGTAACTGAGAATTATGAGGCTCCTGCTCATGACTCTGAGGCTGACGTTCTTGAGTTACTGCAGGTTCTACCACTTGATTGGTTGAAGCCTCAGAGCTCCCATTTTTTATCAAGAGCTGCAACTCCTGGGCTGGAGTGTGGAGCAGTTTCTTATACTCAGCTGCTGTCATCTCAACTGCTTTAAGCAGATCCAACTGTAAGTCGCCACTCTCTCCTTGAATTCGCCTTAACAGCTTAAGCCTCTTTAATACCTCATGGAACCTGTACAAAGTTATGAGCAGCACCACAAGCAAAAGAGCTCCAACAGATGACCACCCAATGACCATGTACATCGACTTGTAGAATGACTCTCCATGCATGACAAACAGTGCTTGAATCTGTGGCTCCCCTGCCAACAAGGTGAGCTTGTTTGGGAAGAGTGCCCAGGTTTTCTTCCTTTTTTCCCTTGTTAACTCTGCAGGTGCAACTGATATCACCACCATGGCCGTGACAAGTGCAGATAAGAAGTTGCAGCAGATCACCAGTGCAAAGCTACAAAGCACAAGAAGAAGATGAATGTCTTTTTACCACAGAAGAACCTGACTTACCATTTGTTTGTAAATGCACGTTGAGAAAGAAACTTGAGTTGTGCATCCGTGAGCGGTACAGTGGCAGCAATAACTGCTGCAAAAGCACTTGGAAGTGCAAGAACAGAAACCCAGAAGTCAAGCGGAGGACCCTCATGCAAGTTTAGAGCCGCGGCATGTGCCTCTAGGTAAAAGACTCTTCACTTGCGCCATGGAGGAGCTCAACACTCCCAAGCTCGAAAGCTTCAAACTTACACGCTCTTGGGGATATCCTGCATACATCCCACACAATTGATCACTCGCTGGAAGATCCTTCGGTTGTAGATGGGTAATCCTGTCCCTTGCCCACGTCCCTCGACAAATGGTAATGATTTCATTTTCTTAACCCAGATGTTCTTACCCTGGTGACACAACTGTTCTTCAAGAGTGACGCTCTCATCCCGTCCACTTTCGTAAACCTTGTATATTGCAGAGAAGTAATTGAGAGTGTCGTGAGTGCATGAGTACTCTACCACAGTACATGAATACACGTCAAAAGACCTATGCCGAGAAGAGCATGCTAGGTAGCTTGTTGCGTTGAGCTGAACAAGGACTGGCGCATCCTCACAATCTGTAAGACTTACGATCTGGAAAGGGAAGTCCACAGTAAACTTGTTCCCAAGGAGCAACAAGTTAGGGTTGTTTGTGACGTTCTCAAAAGCCGGCCCCATGTTAAGGCACTGGAATGGTCCATCGTTGTAGTATGTTGCAGTCAGTGACCTTCCGACACGCGTTGGTGAGCCGGAGCACTTTGAAAGATCTGTCGATGAGATATACCTGACCTTCAACCCAGGAAGCCTGTTGTCATTTAACGGAAGAGTATATCCCGTGAACTGCAGTATGCTGGACGTAACTGCATTGAGAACAAAGTAGTTCTTACCTCGCCGAGGATGCTCGTTCTTAAACCCGGCGTAAGGGAACATGACTTCCCACATAGAGACAGGCTCCAGATTTTCCAGATCATCGTCATTCATAAGACTCACAGGAACAAGGCTGGTGCATTCTTCGGTAAGGCAAATATAAGCTAGCATCCACAAGTTCACTTCCATTCTCCCAATCCCTTTGATGTACTTCACCTCGTGATACTCTGCAACTGAGGCGTTCTTTGTTGCGAACAGCCCCCTCTTGAGCTCGATTTCATGCTTGAGAGCTTCCTTGTGCCGCTGTAATGAGTCCTTTGTGCCATACTCTGCTGGAACGTTGGAGATCATGTACTGAAGGAAGGCCTGATACGAGGTGTTGAATTTTGTAGAGTCAAGGAAGTGCCACCAGCTTTGCTTGTCTGCTATAACGGAGCTACCTGACATGCCCATGACTGCTGTGGAGCTGTCTACTTCACCGAGATCTCCAAAGAACGCCGTGAAATACGCATGTGTCCTACAGACAGTTACAAGAACTAGAGTGAATACGAAGAATGTATTTGTGAAGTGAGGGTCCATATCCAAAGAAATGAGGAAAGTAGTGCAAATTGCTTCCTGTGTAAATAAATTACCATTTCTAACGAAGAATATGGAGTGGATATTCATTTGTTCGTTCTAGAAACCGCGTATATTATTTGTTCCTTTGTGTTTTGTCTTTTGATATTGCTCAACACGCTTTGGTATATCACTATCAGTGCATGTTGAAATCTTTCCTAGCTACATTACCATTTTTTCTAGTTGGTGTATGTTGAGAAAGTTCCTTGTTTATATTCTAAAACTTTAATAAAATTCTGATGTTTTCCCCCTTCTTTTTCTTCTCACCCAAACTACATAGTTTAACATAGTTTATAACTTTAAACAAAATCATTCCGAGTGCCTCGTCTCCGTGGCTGGAATGTGTCCACGCGGTGATAAATAAGCCGCTCTATCCATATCATGATTTACAGCTTATCGGATCACGACAAGTGGCATAGAATTTGGTACAACATTAACAAAAGAGTTTAGACAAGCTTAGCCAAACCAACTAAAGCAATAGCAATGAACTTTCCATACTCCAAATTAAACTCTCCAATAAGCCATGTAAAGCAGGATATTTTATTAGGGTAGCTCTTTGTGTGTTTGCAGATACTGTGGAGAACACATTGGGTATAGCTTGATAGTAATGAGGTGCCACAAGCAAGGGTAAACTTAAAGATGTTCCACTTCATGAGGCCAAAGTGTCATCCTGTCCACCATTAACTCTCCATCCACCATCTGCTTAAATGTTAATCAGGTGTGTGTGTGTGCACCAGCGTATACTAAAATCCTGTGCGTTGTTATGCTAATGTGCTATGAAGTTCCATGCTCATCTGAAGTCTCTGTGGTTGCTTGCACGAATCCTGTGTTTCTATACTAAGCCATTCAGAAAACTACAAGGTAATCTTAAATATTTACTTCCTTGTACATGAGTGGTGTGTGTGTGCTTGTGTGTAATTTGAATGTACAAAAATATAAAACAAGCTCAGTTACCTTCCATGTAAACCCCAAGAATATCACAAACTATGTTAAAACATGAGAATGCAGAACGGGTAAGAAATGAAGTTTTTCCAGAAATCATATAATGAATAAACTTTATATAATAAAAATATAAAAAGCAGTTGATCAAGGCTGAACTAAGAGGCACTTACATTTTGAAAATTCTAGTGTTTTTATATTTTCTCTTTTCTTATTTCAAATTTTATGATAATCACATTATTTTTATCTTGTACAAGAGGAAAGTGCGTATAAATATTTAGAAAACTTAAGAAAAAGATAAAGATGTATGCATGCATATATAGATTATTTTCATGTAAAATATAATATATTAATGAATTAATTCTAAACTTCTTAACCATGATATGAATATCTATAAATTGTAAAAATTAGAACTAAAATAATATGAGAGTGATAATACCCCTTTAATAAAACACAGTTCTTACTGTTGTCATTAATTAATTCATTAGACCATATCATTTATATTTACAATGAGGTTATTAGAATATACTCAAATGATCTAGGATAAGCTCTAAAATCTACATATTACACATATATTAATATTTTATAACAAATCATAATACAAAGATGAGGAGGTTGTTCCAAAGTATAAGTCAGATCCAGTATAGTTCTCTTACTAGTAACTATGCGTACACAAAAACATATAACGCACACAAGGTTTTAAACAAAGACTATAAATGTGTTACACACATTTATATAGAATCCCATACTTATATATTCGAATACACATGCATATCGAACTATATACTATCTGAATATATATATATATATATACATACACACACACACACTGGATGTTATAAACGCTATATATACTTACTGATGTGAAGTAACCTGTTACATTTGCATATGCAGTAGTAGTGTCATATGATAATCAACATGCTCTTTTGCATGTACAGAAACCGAGTTATATATGCTAGTAACAGTAACAAGGTTCTTGGTTCAGGAAAAGCATTTCAAGTGCTTCATCTTCACACGTCTATATTCAACGTCATCACATGCATATCGGTGATACACCCAAAGTTGCTGCATAAAACTCATGCTATAAAAAAGTGTAATTGTATAGTGAAACACGTTTTCATGCTTGTATAAAAGTCATTCTGATATATTACTAGGGTATAGATATATGTGAGGTCTTCTTGCTACCTAACCAAAAAAAAAAAAAAAGAAACCAGAAAGAAAAAGAAAAATGTATGATGAAAGCAAGTGCAAACAGCGGTTTGAAGGGGAGGACATGTATTGTATCTTTCATGGATGTATTGCCATTGGTCGTGCACTGGGACATTGAACATGATATTGAAAGGATTGCTTGTTAAAACTAAGCTGAATATACACACAACCCGGGCAGGTAGCTCAGTGGTAGAGCACCTGACATCGGTGTGAGAGGTCCCGGTTCAATCCCCGGCATGTCCAGATCCGTTTTCCAATATGGTAGGTAGGGTAGGGATGTGTAGTGTGTTCACAGCTTAGGGGGGAGTGTTAAACCCCGGCATGTCCAGATCCGTTTTCCAATATGGTAGGTAGGGTAGGGATGTGTAGTGTGTTCACAGCTTAGGGGGGAGTGTTAAAACTAAGCTGTGTAGTGTGTTCACAGCTTAGGGGGGAGTGTTAAAACTAAGCTGAATATACACACAACCCCTCTGATATGGTTGGATGGCCTGTGGTAGGCCCGGACTGGCAGGTAGGGTAGGGATGTGTGGTGTGTTCAGCTTAGGGGGAGTGTTAAAACTAAGCTGAATATACACACAACCCGGGCAGGTAGCTTAGGGGGGCTGAATATACACACAACCCGGGCAGGTAGCTTAGGGGGCCTGTTCAGATCCGTTTTCCAATATGAGACAATCATAACGAACACAAACGGAAAGCCCTAAATGTATATGTGGCGAGGATCCAAGCGCACCGTGGCGCAAGAGTTGAACATGAGTAGTGAGTGCAATGTACTCAGCTTCTGCACTAGAAAGTGCCACCACAGATTGTCGCTTAGAAGCCCACGCAATGGCACCTCCTGAGAAGGAAAGGCAAATGCCAGAAGTTGAGCGATGACCTTTGTTGTTGGCAAAGCTAGCATCTGTGTAGCATGTCAACGATGCATCACCTCCCGAATAAGCAATGCCACAATCCATAGTGCCCCGAAGGTATCTGACGATACGCTTGGCAGCTTGCCAATGCATGGTGGTTGGTGACGTGTTATACTGACTTAAGGCAATAGTCGCATATGCGATGTCGGGGCGAGTCATTAGGGACAAATATGTGAGACAACCGATGAGATGCCGATAAGGAGTCCCAGCAGGTAGAGGCTCACCGGGTTGCTCAATTGTGAGGTCAATGGCACCGACAACC
This sequence comes from Selaginella tamariscina, assembly GCA_003024785.1. NCBI lineage: Eukaryota > Viridiplantae > Streptophyta > Lycopodiopsida > Selaginellales > Selaginellaceae > Selaginella > Selaginella tamariscina. The sequence continues at coordinate 252,093 of PUQB01000215.1, read as the reverse complement.
ATTGGGGTCTTGACAGGGTGGCAATCACGCATACCAAACCGATCCAGCAAGACTTCGACCTTACGTTGTTGGCTAAGCATGTAGCTACCAGACTTGGGATCATGTGTGACCTCAAAGCCAAGAAAGTAAGAAACTTGGCCAAGGTCCTTCATCTGGAATTGCTGGCTAAGAGAAACTTTTAGAGCAGCAATGGCATCAGTGTCATCAACCCATGATGAGCAAATCATCAAACATAGAGGGCCACGATGAGCATGCTCTTGGCATGGCCTTTCACATACACACATTGGGATCAGCATGGCAGCGAGAAAAGCCTTGAGCACGTAAGGTAGCATCAAATTTTTGGTACCAAAACACGGGAGCCTTTGTTTTAAAGCCATACAAAGCTTTCCGCAATTGCCATATAGTGCCACTGAGGCAACATCATCCTCAAACCCAAGAGGTATATGCATGTAGATATCCTCTTGCAAATCCCCATTCAAGAAGGCTGTCTTGACATCCATATGGTGGACTTGCCATTTGCGAGTAGCCGCAAGTGCAAAAAGGGTAGGAGGCTGGCCATTTTTACAACTGGTGAGAATGTTTCATCATAGTCAAAGGCCATGGACTTGGCAAAATCCACAAACAACTAACCGTGCCTTATAACGTACCACTTGACCATCTTTTCCATAACTTTTTTTGGAAAAGATCCATTTTGGATCCAAACACGTTGTCCCGGTGGTGCTGAATCCACTTGAAAACATAGGTGCGTTAACCCGAATGGAAGCACTTCTTCTGCAATGGCTTCCATCCAATATGGAGCCTCAGGCCCTGAGACGGCCTCATCATAGGTCATGGGGATGCCAGCATCAACAAGACCACAAAAATCATCGAGCTCCGCAGCATCTTACTTCAATATTTTTCTTGGACTTTTCAATGAAGGTCGACGTTCCCGCCGGGGTTGATCAAGAATTGGCATCGGATCAGGCATGCCACGACGTCGACGAGGTGGTGGAGGTGTCGAAGGCCTATCCTCAATTTGAGCATCAACTGGTTCAGGCATGTCTAGAAGTGGAGGATTCCCCAGTGGAATCTCTAGTGGTAACTCATGAATAGGATCTAAAGGCGGAGGCAAGAGTGGACCATCTCCCATAAGTGGTATCAAAGGAACAAGTTGAGTCTCATCAATGAAAGAAGGATCTTGAAGAGCCTCTGTGCGCATGGGAAAGTCATCTTCGTTGAACATGACATCCGTGCTAACAAGAGCCTTATGAGATGCAAGATCCCACAACTTGTAAGCTTTTCTCCCGATGGTGTCATCTTGTGCATATCCTATGAAGATGAATTTTTTACTTTTTGGATCCAGTTTTTTCCGAAGTTTGATCAGGGGTATGTGCGTATGCCGCACAACCGAAGACTCGAAAGTGAGACACATCAGGAGTAGACCCTGTCCAAAATGCCTCAGGGGTTTTTCCATCCAAAGCAGCCGTAGCAAGGCGATTTTGGCATGCATTGCTGTGGCTATGGCCTCTTGCCAAAACGTCTTGTCAAGATGTCAACAAAGCACGAGCAGCATTGACAAGAGTGCGATTCTTCCTTTCTGCAACACCATTTTGCTGGGGGGTGTAGCGAGCCGTGGCTTGCAGTCGTATGCCTACATCACGACAGATGCCCCGAAGCTCAATTGTTGAGGTATTCACCACCACCGTCAACTCGAAGAGCTTTTATCTTTCGGCCAAGGAGATTTTCAACATAGGCCTTATATGTTTGAAACGCAACAACTGCATCGCTCTTGCCACATCAAGAAGTGAATGCATGTCCGACGGCTATAGTCATCAATGAATGTGATGAAATACTTCGCACCATCATGGCTTGGCACGTCCATGGGACCACAAGATCAGAATGGACCAAGTCCAAAGTCCAATCGCTCGATGCTTACTCGGCGAGAAATTTCGGCGGTGATGCTTGCCTAAAACACACAAGCTTCACAAAACGTAGATGGGATACGTCGGAAATCCAATCCAGTAACTATGCCTTGTGATTTTCATTCGTTGAAGAGATTGGTAATTCACATGACCGAGTCTCTTGTGCCAGAGCTCTCACGAGAATCTGCCTCCACAGTTTGAAAGGCCTGAACTGAGTCGGCAGCAGTAATCTCGTACAAGTCCCCAATGCGTTTCCCACGAAGCAACTGTGTACCAAGCATGTGAAAGTCGCTAGAGTCAACCAAGGAGACTCCCTTTGCATCAAAAGACTATACCATGCACTTTGATCGCATATCTTGGCGATGGACATTAAATTACGTCGCAAGGTGGAGACGTGCATGGCACCATCAAATGTCATGGTCCGCCATGATCAAGTGAGAGCCGAAATTGCCCGATGCCTTCCACAGGGATGGTGGTATTATCACCTAAATGAACAGCATGCTTTTCAAATGTTCGGTTGGTAACACTCAAAAAGACTTTTCTTATTACCCATAAGATTAGTACAACCAGAGTCTAGAAAGCCACCTACTCGGTGCTACAACTGCCTCTGCGTTGTAGAGTTCTCGTCAAACCTCATTTGTTGTAGCAGTCCCATTGCTCTCGAGTAGATTAGCTTTCGCCGTCATAGCAATTGGTCGTTTGACAGGCTTTGGAGCAGTGCAATCTTGAGCCAATGGCCCATCTCCAAGCAACGAGCACACTGATTCTTAGCAAGTCTGCCTTGGCACGCCCAAATGCCCTAGAATTTTGCCCTTTCTGGGCATTTGCTGCTACCCTGAAATTTTGCCCTTTCTGGCATTTGCTACTGCCCCAGAATTTTGCCCTTTCTGGGCATTTGCTGCTGCATACGTTTTTGCCACTTTGGCATCAACCAAGCGCCTGTGAAGCATACATAGCATGTGGCATTTCCGCCCTCTCACTTCGCATGGCTTCAATATTGCGAAGACTCCTCATGGCATCTACCCAAGTCATCCCTGGTTGGAGAAGCTGCATTCTTCCAACTAGCCGGCAAGGACTTGTAGAGTCGCAGCCTATGCTGCTCATCCGTGAGACAATGCTTCGCCCCAGCAGCCGCAAGTTGTGTGAAAATCCCTGGAGCTTGGCAATGTGAGTCTGGATACTACCATTTTCCTCTAGCCTCAAGGAATCTAGCTGTGAATGGATGTTGAAAGACATCCATTTCACTCTTGATGCCATAGGTGTCGCTCAACCATTTCCAAAGTGCTGCTGCAGTGGATTTGGGAATGGATGGAGCAGCAAATAATACATTTGAGGACAGGCACATTGCAATACTTCTCTAGCCTTGGAATCCCGGAGATTCCAGTCACGTACCTCAGCAGCAGTAGAACCTGGAGCTGGCGACGGCTCTGTTCCATCTACAATCCCCAACAACCCATGAAATAAGAGAAAAGATTCAAGATGGATCTTGAATCCCTCAAATCCTTCTCCATCAAACTCGCAGATGGATGGCTTTCCTCCATGGCGCTATCCGAGCTCCGATACCATGGGACAATCAGGATCCAAGCGCACCGTGCTAACGGACACAAACGGAAAGCCCTAAATGTATATGTGGCGAGGTATGTCAGTAACATTGCTGATGGTGATACATCTCCCAAATTCCTATACAATATGCTCGAGGAAAAATCTAGTAAAGAATATGCTCATTTAATATGTCAATATTAATTTTTTCTGATATACAAGATTAAATATGTTTGTATACTTCCGTATTATGAGTTATCTATATAATTTGTTTTCATCAACGGCAGAATTAAGTTGATAGGAAAAGGACCTTCACATGGTGGTTAAAGAAGGAGTTATATATTAAAGAACGTCCACCTAGAAGTTGCTAGTTTCGCAGACAAATCCGCCATTATGTGTTGTTTCATGGAGCTCACGGCAAGCAAAAGCTTGGATGAAACCTTGCAAGCCTACTTGGATGGATCCTGGCTATACCATGTCTTGAGCTCTGTGTCCTGGCGAAGGGAACTTTCATAAGGTTATGGAGGACGCACTGAGCCATGATAGGAAGCTCAGTCAGTATAAACAACCTCGGTGTGTAGTTGCACATCTTGAAGATGGGTGTAATTGATCGATATTACTCTAGTTAAAACATTTCTAAGAGCTTTACAGTGATTTTGCCACAAATATCTTGGGGCATGTTTATTATTTTATTTCAAGACATATAAATAAATGCAGGTGGTAGATCTACAGTGAATCCGAAAATGTCAAGATCACCGTATGCAATTTATAAATACTGCAGCTTACGTGATAGATCCGAAGTAGACTCGTATTCCTAAATTCGTGGGGATCATTTTCTATTGACCCACAAACAAGCAAGTTGCCTTTAACCTTTGCTTATGTAATTAGACTTGTCAAAAACCTTATGTGAGAACATAAATATTATACGGCACTGACACTCTGGAAGCGAAACGTGTAATGAAGTCCAACCGGTATCCAGGCAAAAGACAGGCTGGAGTTATAAGATATGCATGTGTTAATTACTCTCATGAACAGTATACATTGTACAAACCACTTATTATAATTACAATCATAAAGCAAGAGCTTCCTTTTTTAAGGAAGCACTAGTAGCTGGTTTTAGCAATGGCGCAGGAAATAACGGCGACTCCGAGTACTACAAAGAGCTCCGATGTCCACTGTGGCACAAGATCTGCTGAATTCCGCAAAAAGATGCAAAAGAGAAAGGGGAGGAGGCAATCAAGGCAGGTGTGAAGAGCTCGCAGGCAAAGGTGAAAGTGGTAGCTGAACTTGTTATAGACGAGGCAAACAAGGCTGCAGGAAGTGCAAAGGACTTTGTCAAAGGAGCCGTACACCGAGTCGAGGAGTATGCGGATAATCTCAAGAGCAAAGCCACTTCTAGTGGTAGCGGAGATATGGAAGAAACCTTGTCAAGAGCACTGGACCAAGTAAGTCATTCTTACCTCTTGATTACTCTTTAACCCTTAGTATTACTCTTGATCATCTGACAATTCGTATAGAATGTGAACAAAATATATCAAGGATATGCTGTGAATATCCCGTCAGAGTTCATCTAATGTTTTAAATTGCAGCAAAACAACAGCTCATTCGTATCATCTATAGTGACGTGGTGTACTGATCTATGTGGATCATCTGAAAGCTCATACAAAGACGTGGCAGAAGACGTATCAAAGGCTCTTAAAGAATCTGCATCAAAGCTTGAGAAGGAGACTGCAGAATGTGTGTCCAATGTTGAAAAGGGCATTGAAAATGGCACTTCAGAGGCTAGCACTATTGAAAAGGGCATTGAGTCATCTGAAAAGGGCGTTGCATCATCCGAACAGAACGCTTCAGAAGTTACTATTGAGTCAGATGAAAAAGCGCACTACAGATAATGGAGCTGACTTAGCTGTTTCTTATTCTTAAAACATTATTAAGTTTCAAGTAATATCTCACATAATTAAATTTGAAGTTTCTTTTAGGATTTTGATGGGAATTGATATAACTATGCAGGAAACTGAATGGATTCCTGTAAGAACCTCCAAGCTTTAGAGAGTCTACATTCTCGCATACTTCAAAATGCAAGCCTCTTTATAACAAACAGGCTGATCTTCATGTACGGTAAGCTTGGAAGCGTGACAAATGCTCGAAATCTCTTCGATTCCCTCCATACAAAGGACAAATTCTCGTGGGCTTTCATGTTTTCAGCATATACTCGTAATGGGCATCTCCTACAATGCAAGGAATTCTTTGATAGCATGCCATTTCAGAGCATCATTAACTGGACTACACTCTTAGTGTTGTTCGCAAAGAATGGTCAGCTTCAGCAAGCTAAAGAGACATTTGATAGGATCCCAGAGCCGGATTTGGTAGCCTGGACTACAATCTTAGTTGTATATGCCCAACACGGGCATCTCCAGGAAGCAAAGTAGATCTTCAATAACATGCCATTGAGAGACATTGTTTCATGGACTGCCATGCTTGCTGCATACGCTAGAAATGGAGATCTGAGAAAGCGGAACAGGTCTTCAATAAGATCCCTGAGCTTGATCTTCCTTCGTGGAATGCAATGCTTTCTGCATAACGGGCACCTCCAGCAGGCTGAAACGGTCTTTGTAACAATGCCCATGATGGAGTGGCTTTGATCTTTGATCTTCAGTGAAGTGAAAACCATAGTTACCACCGACCTAGGTCGGTGGTTTTTTTAAACTTTTCCGGTGACCTAGGTCGGAATTGTTTGGAAATTAAAAATGCCCTACAAAAAGCCCTAAAGAAATAAACGGAGCAAGGAAAAAATTAGCAATTTGAGCAGGATTTAAGCATTTTTGTGCATTCAAACCATCATGAAGGATGATTGGGCATGGGAATATGTAAAAAAAGTAAGGCAATTTGCCAAAGGTAAAGGTGTATCTAGATGGACATGTAATTTTTGTGGAAATGAGTATGGAGGAGGGCCACAAAAGATCAAAGCGCACCTTGGAGGAGTTCCTGGCTATAGTATTGATTGTTGTCATTCACCAAATGTGCTAGAAAATGTGAAGAATGCAGCAAGATCTACTTTTCCACAGTTAACAGCAGATGCCCAGAGTGGGCATATGCAAGAGGCATCTGCATCAAGCATGGGATCTGATAGAGTTGGGCCTTCAACAACAAGCAACCCTTCTGGATCTAGAAAAAGAAGCTTTGGGGAGGGAACTGTCCCTAGTATGCTTAACGATCAAAAGTATAAATTGATGAATAATGCAATTCGGAGGTTCTTTTATGCTAATGCAATTCCATTTAATGTCATTAAGAGTAGAAGCATGAATTTCTGAAGCTGGCCCAGGAGCTTCTGCACGAGTACTTGGTTACGAATCCTTAAGAACAAGACATCTTAAGGAAGAATATGAAGAAGTTCATCGTAAACTTGGTCAATTTCGAGAGGGATGGACAAAGTATGGCTGCACCATTGTCACAGATGGATGGTCTGATATTCGGAGGCGTGCTATAATCAACTTCATGGTGACATCTATTCAAGGTAGCGTCTTTTGGAAAGCTATTGATAATGGTGGTGTCGAGAAAACAGGAGCTTGGCTTTGGGAACAAATGAGAGAAGTGATCATGGAAGTTGATGTGGAAAATGTGGTGCAAGTTGTGACGGATAATGCATCAAATTGTGTGGCTATGGGGAATTTAATGCAACAAGAATTCCCTCATATCTTACATGGCCGATGTGTATGCCATGTGTTGGATTTGGCATTGGAGGATATTGGAAGATTGGATTGGGCAACTCCGATCATAGAAAGTTGTACAGAGATTGTTTCGTACATTACAAAAAACCACGGTTGCTTGTCTTATTCCGGAAATTCAGCTCAAGGGAGCTTTTGAAACCTGCAGAAACACGATTTGCATATATGTTTATAGTGATTTCACAACTGATGCACCCAGAGATTTTGAATGGTTTACGGAAGATGGTTATTAGTGATGAGTGGAACTCTTCACAATGGTCAAAAACAGCTACTGGATTGCGCATCCGACGACGAATTTTAGATGATGCATTTCTTGATAGTTGTCAAGAGATTCTTGTTTTAACTGCTCCAATCTTGAAGGTGTTGAGGCTTGCTGATCGAGAGGGTGCTACTAGTGGCTTAATTTATGAGGCGATGGAACGTATGATGGAAGGACTAGATAATGTTGCTAATGAACATATACTGTGTGCTAACAAATAGCAAGCATCAAGGCCATTATGAAGGAACGTCATGTGGATGACCTGCACGTTGGGATATGATGCATTCTATTTTGCATGGAGCAGCTTATGCAGTGCATCCTGCATATATGGATATCACACCATTGAATGGGATGGCATCTGAAAATTGGCTTCAATACTTACGTAGATATTGTCAAGGGGATATGGAACTTTATGACAAAATTGATAACCAATGGGGGAAATTTCAAAGACGTGAGAATGTTAGTATGAGTGATGAAGCTGCTAGGCGTTCAAAGATGATGAGAACAGGTGTGAGCTGGTGGGAAAGATATGGGAATGCTATGCCAGAGCTACAAAAGTGTGCTCTTCGTTTATTGAGCCAAGGAGTGTGTGCTTCTCCTTGTGAAAGAAATTGGAGTAGTTGGAACTTGATACAAACAAAACGACGTAATCGATTGCTACCATCCAACTTGAAAATGTTGGTTTTTATTCATGCAAACACACGTTTGTTAGAATGTGTTGAACGAGATGGTTGCACATATACTGAGATTAATTTAGAAACACTTGAACTTGAACCTCAGTGGCAGAGACTTGTTGATTTACAAGATTATCTTGAAAATATGGAAATGAATCCTGAAGTAGTGACTACTCCTCAAGCTCCAATAGAAGGAGAAGAACATGAAGAAGAGGATGATGAAGAAACGATGAAAGAAGAAGTGGCTGAGCCCGAGTTAGATTATTAGTTTTTTATTTTTTTATGATGTAAGTTAATTTTTTTTTGATTTGGAATTATGTTAATTATTTTCTTTTACATTTCTTTATCTTTTATCTTTTGAAACCTCCAACCTAGGTCGGGAATTTTTTTTAAACTGTCGCAACCTAGGTCGGCTAGGTCGGGTTTGTAGGTCGGAAAAGTTCGCGGTAACTATGGTGAAAACTGTAAACAAATCATTTTCTTCAATGAACCGAAGATTAGCATTAATTAAATGTAACACGATGCTTATATGTACATACATTTGAACTTTGCCGGAACTTGGAGACCATGTACAAACATGAAATCATGGGAAATGTGTGTGTGAGTGTGTACGTCTGTACAATATCTTAGAAAATGAATACACATAAAAACATGTGTAGTACTCACATTACCATAGGTAATCTTAATAATCTTAATAATTATAATTAGTACACATGGCCTCTATTGGTGGGCTTAACTATTTAATAATAATAGACCCTTAACTCAATTGTTATCTTTAACTTAGTGAGTAACCTTATCCTTAATTTTTTAGGTTACCCATATGTATTTAATGATATTTTAACCTATTCGTAAGCTCCTAGGTAATGGATATGTAATCTAGTTATTATCTTTAACATGGTGAGTTTATCCTTAAGCTCTTATGCTTACTCATCTATGGAATTAACTATTTAATGATCCTTAACTCAGTTATTATCTTTAACCTGCTAAGTTTATCCTTATTAAGTTGCCCATGTTTAAAATTAACTATTTAATGACCCTTAACCCAATTGTTATCTTTAACATGGTGAGTTTATCCTTAAGTTTCTAGGTTTACTCATCCATAGGCTCAACTATTTAATGATCTTTAATTTAGTTGTTATTCTTAACCTAGTGAGTTTATTCCTAACTTGGATCCTTAACCCAATTGTTATCCTTAACCTAGTGAATTTTATTCTTGTGTTATCCTTAACCTATCTTTAACCTAGTGAGTTCATTAGATGGGGTAAAATATCAACAGTCTAATGGGGGTTGATGACATAGACACACATAGGGATTATGATAATCAGGCCAATTCTCCCCAAAGTATAGGTTGATCAAGATGATAATGCAAGCTCCAATAAAATGAACAACAACAAAGGTAACAAAATATGGATAAGTGAAGGTGGCCAAACCCTAAAACTTATATATGAATGAGCCTTATCTTACCATTGTGTTTTACGTGTAGATAGTCCGTGGGTACACTTTGCTCCTCATGGACCTTATGCTTCAATGTCCTTATGTAGCCAGATAGTGACATATAGTAAAAGAGAATGAATAAGAATATTGTAACTAAAATGGGAATTTAATAATTAGCAATTTTAATATTAAAAGAATATTCTTTAAAATAATATATGTTTAAAGAAAGAATATTTTTGGAATGTATAATTAAAAACATAATATTTTGTAGAACATTCTATTTTTGTAATTGACCCTTTAATAAATTATAGCATTGGTGGACAAAAAATTGGTAATATTATAAAAGTAAAAGGTATTCAATTATATAATATACTATATTTAAGATTGTATGGGCCTAATATAAAAGTTATTAAAGAGCATTAGAGGTATATTATATAAATATATATGTTGTTATTAAAATATTAATATTTAAATATAACATTAATTAAAAATTTGTAATAGTAATAATATATATATACAAAATCCTATATGGTCAATCTCCATATCTTTTTATAAATTTATAAACAATTTGATACTATTATTAAAGAGTTGATTGTAATTATGAATAATAAATATACTATATTTTATAATTGCTTTCAACTTAAAAAACATGCATTCTTTTGCAATTTTGTTAATTGTGATTTTATTAACGCTACTTGGTATCCATCCATATCGAATGGATTTAACGTTTATAAAAATGTTGGGTCTTTTTAATTAAGAGACCATGCTTTCTCTAAGTATCTTTTGCTCTCCTTTTCATGTTGCCTTTTTTACGGTTTGAACCATGCAACCTTTACTATATTGTTTTATGTGATGACTTTAGGTATGTCGATAATTTGATCCATTCAAATATGTTGATTATATGACACATATGGAGTAATGAGGATGATCATTAGTTTTTAAAAATCTTCACAACAATCAAAGCATGGTTTAGGTTTTTGGTTCTTTTTTACAACGAAGCGTGGGGTTTGCACTTCCACATCACTACTAACTTCTATGTCGTTTGCACTCATTGATGTGGTTTTAATCTTCTCTCGCCACCTTGTTTTAGGCTAAAAAGGGTGTTGTAATTCTGTACATGTGACAACATGCCTTTTTAATTTTTAAATAATAATCTCCCAATAGTCAACCATATGCTTATATAATTTTGAGTAACCAGTTGCCTTATCGAAATTCTTTGGCATTGACTTTTGAACCCATGTTACATACTTTTTAATGCTATCAATAATAAGTTCCTATTCCTTGAGTTGGGCACTCAATGGAATAGGTTTTAATTATCCTTCTGGAGAAGTGGCTTTCCATCCTCTCCACTTTTAAAGAGCATTAAGCCCTCTCTGGGTAACCACTTCTGTTCTGATGGCCGCAACTTATATTGTAATAGGTATACCATCTCTTGTGGAGAAAAAAAATTGTAGTGGCACAAGGTGACCAATTAAAAAATCACTCCCCTCTTTGATATACTCTTTGAGAAACTTTTTGAAGTTTGGCACCTCGGTCACAAGCAGAGCATAACTTTTTTTGGAGATGCAATTTTCGAAAAGATCCATCATATGTAGTAAGATAAGTGCACTTGGACCTTGTTGAATAATGCATCAATATTCTTATGAGTGTGACCAACCATAAGGAAACTGAGCATGATTGTCTTAAACACACTTTTGGCAATAAGCATTGACAAGTAATATGCTAGTATGTATTTAGAAATTAAAAGTAAGTATGAGCTTGAGAAACTCTTAACTGAAATGATTTACCTATTTTTGTTCTTGCTTACACAATTGTCCATTTGTAAAAGCAAATGACGAGGAAGCTTGTTTAATGTTGACGAAACTTGTACCTCGTCTAAGCTAGATCCCTCCACTAAACCGGAACTCTCAACAGGGCCATCTATTTTATGTGCAGGCTACTAACATGCCTCTATATTCCCAAGTACCTTAAGTGCAGACGTGTTCATGAGAGCATTGTGTAAAGGTTGGAGGTGTTGTTTCTTCACCATGAATACCCATAAAACTTGTTTGTGAGTGGGCTTTAAGGTTTCTGAAACACATGGTCAACGACCCAATAGTGAAATTGGAGTCGTTAGACCAATGTGGAAGTGAAAAGTGTCCATATGATTCACAACCATGTCCATATGTTAACACATTCAATGAAATCGGAAGTTTCATGACATTTCAAGGCACTTTGGTGTTGCAACTAGCTTTGGAATGCTGGTCTTTGAATGATCCATCTTATGTGTATCAAGCACTATTCTAATAGGTGTGTCACAGAAAGCATGCGGTGTGCATAATACTAAGACTAACAAGTTTGTTGTGCAATCATGTGGGCCTCCATCTTCTTTTGAATGGCAGTGATCTTCCACCAAGTTTTTGCACAAGCCTCTACAGCCTTATGATGTACAAGTGTCACACTTGGAAAAGCTAAGTGTTTTGCAATTCCACATCCTTAAAATGAGTATTCCATATGTTGTTGAAGTACCGGTGCAGATTTTTAAAGCCATCATTAAACTTCACATGTTCACACAGCTTCAATTGAGTGTAATTGAAGGCAAAACTTGAGATTTTCCTCTAACTCTGCATTTGTGGTACAGCATTGTGAGGCATCCTATTTGTATTTGCCTCCACAAAATCCTTTAGTATCTTTATGGCTGCCATAATGTGAGAGTGGGTCTTGATCAAGCGAGTGTTCCCATGCACTGAGGTGTCCAGCCACTCATCCTTCCAGCAGTTAGAACGTGGTCTTCAAGATCCCGTATATGGAGTACCAAGCTTTGAAGCAGATGCCACCTTATTAAATACCATGGATGTACTTTAATAACCTATGTCCAAGGCCATTCCATCAATACACCTAGTTAGTGCAGCATTATACAAACTCATGCCTTTGCTTTGGGTGAACTTATAAAAAGCATGTCTACATTGGGTAATTTCATTCCGGTTCGCCATTTAAGAGCATTTTCTTGTAGCAGTCAATTGTGGAAATGTTAGCAACACTTGCCAAAGATGTGGGATCCATCTTGACCCTCTTGCTAGAACTTGCTAGGGTCGATTTGTAACTCATGAATCTCCTTTTCCTATATAAGACCAATGCAAGGAACTTCTTCAAATATGGGTTGCCCTCATGGGTTGTTACTATTGTAATCCAACTTTGGATATGTTGAACCATCTAGCCGTTTTAATTTAAATGTTTGCCACCTCACGAGGGATTTAGGATGCAATGTGCCATTTGGTGAAACCTCTGTCACAACTATACTCACAAAGTAAGCCCCTAGTTTCTCCTCTGATACAGCTTCCATTGGATTGACAACTAAAATGATGCCCTTCCCAACCTCAGTCTCATGAAGAAAGAGAATCACTTCATCCCTCACAGTAGGCAAGCCATCATTGGTAAATTCATGTTAATATTTGTTTATGACCCTACATCCTCTGTGTCAACCTTGACTTCTTTTACATTCTACAATACATGAGAACCCTCTTCAAATTCCATTCCAAGAACATTAATGTGCTTGTAAAAGTGTTCACCCAAACGTATACACAAGACCCTTTGGCAATATTATGACATGATGCATTACCATTTTAAACTTTTATAGTTCCAGTGCCAACAATCTCATTGTTCTTTATCTCCAATATTAAATATATTGACCTGCATATAAACGTTTATGTCATTTTTGATATCTATTTACGCAATATGTAATAAAATCTGAATTAAAGATGTTAATTTATATGTGAATGTAATAACTATAATTATATATAAGGATAAATTTTGATGCTTGATAAAGACAAATAGTGACGGGATTAATTTTACCAATGCTTATTCGCCTCCTACACTTCTAGGTGGGATTAATACACTTGTGGGAGGTGGGGTGCGGGATTAATCCCGGCGCGGGACTTCACTCTTCACATATATACTATGTGCGTAAGCGGCACGGGGTTTTATTTAATGTATTCGTACGCATGGGGGTTTAGGGTTATAGTGAAAATCCGTATGTACCCTACAATTTAGGGTTAGGAATTAGGGCTGGATATGGATCGAGATGTAGCTGAACACCGGCAGGTAGTGGGGTTCTTGTTGGGCCCGTTGATCTTGTGAGAACAAGAATATATGATGAGATCCTTGTAGGCAATGGGGCTATATAACACACGAATTCTACAGGTAGAATTTGATATATTTTATATATATATATATATATATATATATATACTGTAATATGTTAATATATATATTGATACTTTTCACATCTTTTGAGTATACATATAATGTATGTTTATACACAAGTAATGCAGGCTTGTGCCCAAAGACACACCAAGTGTATTGAGCTACTTCTGCAAGCGGTGTATTAGTTTTAGCTCACAAAACGAACAAGTTTACTCCTTTGCATTATGTTGGTCATACTCTCGTTGTCTCAGCGCTCCTCAGGCCACTCCATATTGTCACTCGAGTAGGATTGCCCCAGTTGCTCAAATGTTACTGTCCCACAGTTCCCATGGTGCAGATTGTAATGTAAGAAGTAACAATGGTCAAACCAGGTGTGTGTGTGTGTGTGTGAGAGAGAGAGAGAGAGAGAGATGATTATGTAGTGGATAACTTTGACTATAGGTCCAGTAAATGCTATTCATGGTATATATACATTGTGATGATCCTTGACACACACACACACACTTTAGTCCTGAAACTTGCTTAAGTGTGCATATAGCTTCTCTACATGGACACACACAAGTCCTTGACAATAGTGTGTTTGTGTATTTGTTTGTGTGTGTGTGTGTGTATCTTTGTGTGCTGAAAGCAGATATACTTACATGTTTGTGTATCTCTTCACATAAAGACTAACTCATGTATGAATGTATCTGTAAGCATGCGTATAAACATAAAAGAGTAGTGGCTAATATTAATTTCTCTTAGGTATGTGCCTTGAAAGCTTGCATTACATTATTGCATGAAGATGGACTCGATCGTAATATGTCGGACTGTAAATTTGTGTTTATAGTACAATTTTTATACTATTGAGCCTGTTTATATACTAGCATATACATACTATATGTGTACATACTTATCTATAGTGTATGTAGTTTAACTAGTAGTTTACTTATATTATGTGCAGGAGTTTCACTTCACCAGCCAGGTTAAAAAGTGAAGTCTGACGCATAAAATGTATTGAAATATTTTTAAATTATATATCATAAAAATAAAGTATGTGCATTAGGGGGTTAATTTAAAAAAATGTGTATTTGTAAGTACGGGGGGAGCCTTCAAGTGAGATTTGCATATAAGAAGGGGTGAATAATTATTTGGTGTACGCACATATACATACAAAGAGTAAAGTGCTTGGGAATCCCACCACCCTTCCTCGCCTCCTGGACATGATTAATCCCACCCACCATTTGAGGAGAGGCTGGCAGGGTGGTGAAATTAATCTTGCCACCCCTTCCTCACCTCTTTGAATGGTGGGCGGGATTAATCTTGCCACCTCCTTCCCTGGGGTGACTAGATTAATCCAGCCTAGAACACTCTGAGATAGGAAGGATTTTTCTAAATTATTTTCTTATTATTTTAAGAATATTTCAATATAAAACTTTATTATCAATATTAATCTATTATTATATAACTATATATAACTATATAATAGATAATGTAACTAGTGGTATATTAATATTACTTTCACTTTATTTCAATATTTCAATGTAAACATCCATAGACACACATAATATGCACACACATACAGGCACATATTAAAAATAAAAACACCATAGATAAAACTCACACACACACAATATATACTGGACTTTCACCATGCACACAACACATGCATTAGAAGCACCCATAGAGACACATTGTACACAACTAACACGCTGATGAGTGGGTCATGAACATAATGTTTAGGGTTAGGGCTTACATATACACACACAACAACACAACATCCACATGCACACAACACTGCTTTAAAGACATCCAGTTGTGGGCTTAGTGTTTGGGGTTTAAACCCTAACCAAGCTGAGTGTATCTTATACACACTCTACGGGCTAGGGTGTTTTGTGTTTAGGTCTAGAGTATATAACAAATTTACATATACATACCACACAATATAAACACAAGAGCATTCATACACATGCATATGCACACACATAATACAATAGACTATCAAAACAAACATCCAGAGACACACATAATATGCACACATACAGGCACATATTAAACACTAAAAACAGCCATAGACAAACTCACACAAACACAATATGCACACAGCACACACATAATTAGAAGCACCCATAGAGACATATGCACACACATACACACGCCAAAGAGTGAATCATGATATACATATTGTTTAGGGTCTAGCATCTAGCTTTGTATTTAGGATTTAGGTTTTAAACCCTAAACCAAGCATTATTGTGTAAGTATATATATACACACACTCTATGGGCTAGGGTGTATTGGACTTACATATACACACACAAAACATTTATATACTTCCACATGCACACAACCACGCTTTAAAAAACATCCAGTTGTGAGGCTTAGTGTTTAGGGTTTAAATCCTAAATCAAGTTGAGTGTATTATATATATACACACTCTACGTATAATATACTAGGTGTAGGGTTGATACTGTGTATGTGACACATTCACACATGTATGTATGTGTGTATATGTGTATATGTATGTATGTATTGTGTGTATGTGATAACTAAACACTCTCTCTCTCTCTCTCTCACAACACACACACACACATGTTAAACCCATGTATGATCCATATGTACTGTGTATGTGACACATTCACACATGTATGTATGTATGTATGTTTGTGTATATACATGTGTGTATTGATAACTTAACACTCTCTTTCTCTCTCTCACACACACACATGTTAAACCCATGCATGATCCATATGTATTGTGTGTATGTGACACATTTACACATGTATGTATGTTTGTGTGCATACATGTGTGTATGTATGTATTGTGTGTATGAGATAACTTAACACTCTCTCACACACCACAAGTTAAACCCATGCATGTTTCATATTTTTTGTGTGTATGTGATACACCCACACACCCACGTGCACACACACACATTAAATTTATTAAATTTTATGTTAATGTGATGTTTAGGGTTAATATGTATATATATTGTAAATATTAGGGCAAGGGTATATTCTTAAGGTTTCAAGGCGGCATAGGAGAAGTGGCGGCATAGATTCACACAAATTTAAGGGCATCTGGGCATATGAAGGTGCAAAGAGGGCAACAGTGCATATGAAGGCGCAAAGAGGGCAACAGTGCATATGAAGGCAATAGGGTTTGAAGGAGGAAGCTTCTGATTCAATCTAGGGCAATGCAGGAAGCTTGATTCAATCCATCACATTCACCAGACCAAGATGTGTGTAGCTATGTGTTATAATTTCTTTATTCTCTCTCTCTCACACACACACACCTGAGTGTATATGTACGTGTGTAGCTGTGTGTTATAATTTCTTTATCTCTCTGTCTCACACACATACAAACAATGTATGTATATGTACGTGTGTATCTGTATATTAATATTTATTTATCTCTCTCACTCTCAAGCCGGCGGGACTAATCCTGCCTCGGCCCCATGGCGAGATTAATCTCACCAGCCCTAAGGCAGGCATGAATGGCCACAGCGGGATTAATCCCACCATGAGCGACGGGTGGCAAAATTAATCCCGCCAAGTCAAGCAAGAAATGACTCAGGGATTAATCTCGCTATGAGGCCGGCGAATTAATCCCACCAGAAGCAGTCATACCTTGTTTTTCTTGTATCTTTCTCACTCACAAACATAATGAATGTTTGCATTTTATTATTTATTTACTTCTATAACCTTATCTTGGACATGTGCATGAAAAACATACATTTTTGTATTCAGATGTGGCATTGAAGTAACATTAAAGACAAGAGGCAAAGATGAGATGGGTAGGGAGATTTTAGAATCAACTTAGCCATATTTTAAAATAAATGGGAAGCGCATTGGATTAACCATGGTTGTTGTCAAATTAATTAATCGTGCATTCTGTTTGGCCATCTGTTTCAGGGCAATGCAGGAAGCTTGATTCAATCCATCACATTTAGGTCCTTCCTTGTCAACTAGCAAGTGCTTGGAGAGAAGTTTAATAAGATTCGTGGCTAGGATGCAAGAACAATTATGTATTCAGATGTGGCATTGAAGTGATATTAAAGACAAGAGGCAAAGATGAGATGGGTAGAGGGATTTTGGAATCAACTTAGCCATATTTTAAAATAAATGGGAAGCGCATTGGATTGACCGTGGTTGCTGTTAAATTAATTAATTGTGCACTTTGTTTGGCCATTTGTTCTAAAGCAATGCAGGAAGCTTGAATGTGATGGATCGTGCGCTCTGTTTGGCCATCTGTTCCATGGTAATGCAGGAAGCTTGATTCAATCCATCACATTCAGGTCCTTCCTTGTAACTAGCAAGTGCTTGGAGAGAAGTTTAATAAGATTCGTGACTGGGATGCAAGAATAATTAGGCAATGCAGGAAGCTTGATTCAATCCATCACATTCAGGTCCTTCCTTGTCAACTAGCAAGTGATTGGAGAGAAGTTTAATAAGATTCGTGACTGGGATGCAAGAAAATTATGCGACCAGCTAGCAGCTGTAAGAGAAGTTTAGTTTAATAAGATTCGTGACTAGGATGCAAGAAAAATTATGTGACCAGTTAGCAATTGTAAGAGAAGTTTAATAAGATTCGTGATTGGGATGCAAGAACAATTATGTGACCAGATTCGTGACTGGGATGCAAGAACAATTATGTGACCAGCTATCAGCTGTAAGGATCATGAGTTATTTTTTGTCTTTCATAGGACTTGAACCCAAGACCTTTTCACTAAGACACATGTGTTAGCCAACTTGTCCATATGATCCTAGATGTTGAATTACACCATCAACAGCAAGGCGTATATTCATATGCATATTCTAGACCAGTTGTGGACCACACATTCCAGACCAGTTGTGGACCACACAATCTTCAAGACATTAGATATATAAACAGGGTTCCAGTTCCAGGTTTTTCAGAATCATTTAATACCAGTCTTCGGCCTTGTGTTTCATTTTGTATTCATTTCTCTCTTGAATATAATCTCCTCCTTTCAGCTCAAAGGTTCCGCCCTTGTTTTAAAGGTTTCGCCCTTTGCACAAGGTTGCGACAGTTTGAATGATTTTGAGGTAGTGACAAGCTTCTGCTCCCGCTTGTCACCGATCCCATTTTCTTTCTTTCTTTCTTTCTTTCTTTTTTCTTTTTCGATTTTTTTCTTCGACTCATCATGTCCGAGCATGCTCTTCATGAGCAAGTTGCTGCCCTCTAGCTGTAGATTGAACAACTACACCTGGAGAATGATCAGCTCCGACAGCGTGCGAATTCTTTAGAGTCGAAGATCAGCATGCCCGAAAGTTTGATGGTACCTGATCGAAGTTCTGAGGTTTTCTTAATCAAGTTCGTCTGCGGATCGTGATGCAACCGAGGCTCTACAACACAGAACCTATTAAGGTCGGATTGATTCGGTCGTTGCTTTCCGGTTCTGTTATTTCATGGTTCTCAGCCTTGCTGGAGAACAATGATCCGATCCTTGGGAATTTTGAGGAGTTAGTGGAACGGTTCACGGCGATGTTCAGTGACGTGGATTGAGAGTGCTACCATCACCAAACTCCGCTAGCTTCACCAAGGGGGTATGTTAGTAGCAGAGTACACATCGAAGTTCCAACTCCTTGCTTGTGATGTCACCTGGGGAGATCGTGCTCTCAAGGAGGTTTTCTGGTCGGGTTGCAGGATGAGATCAAAGACATGTTGCTGAATTTTACTGTTCCAAAAACCCTCACCAGCATGATAGAGTTGGCAATCCGTTGTGACAACCAATTGATCGAGCGGAAACAAGAACGTCGGCATCCTTCTTTCTTCCCAGTGCCGTCTTCTTTCATTTCTCCAGTCCCTGTTTCTTCATATGTTGATCCATCATCTTCCTTAGTAGAACCATCCTCGATGGAATTAGGGTGATCACGTCGAGGCAAACTTTTGCCAACTGAACGCCAGAAGTGGATTCAGTACAAGCTTTGTTTGTACTGTGGGGACCCATACCACAAGCAGAAGAATTATCATCGACATTCAAAGCAAACTCGTGAAGTGGCCCTTGTTGTGCTGTCGGGAAACAAGAAGATCCAACCCGAATAAGAGCTGTCCGGCTGGATTGCCGTGGAACAACATGTTCCTCAAGGCTCTTCACTCAAAACATCTTTCTTTCCTTATCTTGGATCCATTCCATCCACAAAGGTGTACAAGCCATTCTATGTTCCGGTGCAGTTGAAGACGCAAGGGATAGAGTTCTCTGGTAAAGCTTTGATGGATAGCGAAGCAAACACAAATTTCATCGACAAGAATTTTGTTGTCAAGCACGGGATTCGTCTACATCCTTTGAAGACTTCTGGTTCTGTACGGGTCGTTGATGGATGAGATATCAAATCTGGAGCAGTAATAAATGACACAGAGTTCGTTGAGGTCGTTACTTATGGTGCTATGTGCAACATCTCCTTCATTGTTGTTTCTATTCCGGACTTTATGATTATCCTTGATTTGCCGTGGATCGAGTTGGTGGATCCTGGTGGAGAGAATGTTTCATGAACAGTTTCCCAGCTGTTTCAACTCCGGCCACACTCTTTGATTCCGATCCTGTTCCAGTTCCTCCTCCGCTTCAAGTCTCACATATCATCTTGAAGCAATTTAAGAAAGATAATCAACATGATCCAGCATCCATGTTCACGATTAAAGTTTATCCTGCTCTGCTAAGGATGTTTCTATTCCTATTCCTCATGCCTTACCAAAGCAGTATGCTAATTTCGCAGACGTCTTCGACAAAAAGAAAGCTTCTACCTTGCCACTACACCATGAGTACGACTGTCCTATCGATCTCGTTGAGGATAAGCAACCATCCTCCGGTCCCATCTATGGTCTCTCATCGACAGAGTTGGAGACATTGAGGAGAATCTTGTCACCGAATTTATCCGTCATTCGCGATCACCGGCTGGTGCCCCAATATTCTTTATTTCTAAGAAGGATGGAAGTCTCCGACTCATGGTGGACTACTGGGATCTGAACAAGGTCACCATTCCAAACAAGTATCCTCTCCCACTCATTTCTGACATGCTCGAGCGTCTTTCTGGTGCCCGGCATTTCATAAAGATCGATTTAAGAGGAGCATACAATCTCATTCGAATCCGAGAAGGGGAGGAGTGGAAAACAGCATTCCGTACACGCTACGGACATTTCGAGTACGTAGTAATGCCGTTTGGCCTAACAAATGCACATGTTGTTTTTCAACACATGGCTAACAATATTTTCTGGGACTTCTTGGATTTGTTTGTCATCATGTACCTAGACGACATTATGATATTTTCCAAGACTCGAGAAGAACATGATCGGCATGTATGGTTAGTCTTGGAGAAGCTTCGGAAGCACCACCTGTTTGCCAAGTTGGGAAAAGCTCTTTCAATCAACAGTTTGTCGAGTTCCTGGGTTACATCATTTCAGTTGAAGGTGTTCAGATGGATCCTATAAAAGTCCGGACTGTATTGGAGTGGGAGAGACCATCAAATGTTTGTGACGTTCGATGTTTCCTCGGGTTTGCGAACTTCTAAGATTGCATTGCCATTGATGAAGTTAACTGGCAAGGATGTTTCATTTGTCTGGTCCTTTGAGGCTAAGGAGGCGTTTGAGTTCCTAAAGAAGGCATTCACCTCGGCACCTGTTCTTATCCATCCTAACCCTACCAAGCCATATTTCGTGGAAGCTGATGCCTCTGACTTCGCTATTGGTGGAGTGTTGTCCTAGAAGGTCCAAATCATCTTCTCCATCCCATTGCTTTCCATTCCCGCAAATTCACTATACCTAAGATCAACTACGATGTCTACAATAAGGAACTGCTGGCGATTGTCGATACCTTTGAGGAGTGGTGCAAATTCCTTAAAGGTTCCTCGCATGTGGTTAAGGTGTATTGTGATCACAAGAACCTCCACTACTGAGCAACAGCACGAGTTCTCAATCGGCGTCAGGCGCGATGGTCATAGTCTTTGTCCCGACTCCAATACCTGATTATTCATCATCCTGTCGTCTAAATGGCAAAGCAAATGCTTTATCTCGTCGCAGTTACCTAGCTCCAGTACCAGGTGAAATCCCATTTGATCAATAAGAACAAGTCATCATGAGCTCCGACTAGTTGTTGGTGAATGCGCTTTCCCGTTCTTCTGCTCCAGTTGACACTTTGTTTTTGGATTTAATTCGAGAAAGTCTTTTTCAAGATGAGTTTGCTTGTGATGTCCTTGCACATGTTTGACAAGTTCAGCCATTGTCTTTAAGGTCACAATTACGAGATTATGTTGCTTTCCATCTTCATAATGGGTTGCTGTACCACCACATCCAAATCTATGTTCCGGACGAAGAGCTGAGGTTGCAAGCTATCCAACATTGTCATGAAAACACAGCTACGGGACATTTTGGCATTCGAAAGACAATCGAGCTGGTACAGCGTGTGTTCTGGTGGCCTCGGCTTTGCATGTATGTTGAGAAATTTGTGTGATCTTGTGACACATGCCAGCGTACAAAGCTTCTTCGTCATCAACTAGTTGGACTACTACAACCTCTTCCTATTGCTCAGCAGCCATGGTCCTCCATCACCATGGATTTCCTCACTGATTTACCACCTTCTAGAGGGTTTGATGCTATCCTAGTCATTATTGATCGGTTCTCTAAGATAGCGCACTTTGTTCCATGTAACAAGACATGTTCGGGTCCTGATGCTGCAGATCTGATGTACCAGGAGGTGTTCCATCTTCATGGTCTTCCTGATGCAACACGATCATCGGCAGCAGTGGTAAGGCCAGGAACCACGGGCAAGCTATAGGACTAGCAAGGATGAACACCAAAGAACGCGAAAAATGGCAACACACCTATGGATGAGTGTGCCGTGTTGTTGTACGCGAACTCGACAGTAGGAAGGAGATCGACCCAATCATCTTGCAGATGAGAAATGAAACACCGGAGATATTATTTCAGAGTCTGAATTGTGCGCTCCGTTTGGCCATCTATTTCAGGATGATGTGCAATAGATAACTTCCCAGTGATACGTAGCCGACCTAGGAATCTCCGCCAAAATGCCAAAGTGAACTGGGGACCTCGATTAATGACAAGTTCGAGCATCTTCAACAAGTCCATGAAGAAGTGCAGCATCATCTTCAACGTGCTCGGGATTTGCAACAACAAGCTGCTGATCGTTTCAGTTCCTCTTCTCTAGCATTCACAGTTGGTGACCAAGTGTGGCTCCTCCGGCGTCATTGGCCAACCACACGTCCCTGTGACAAGCTGGACTATCAATGCTTGGGCCCATTTCGCATCATCGAGAGACTCTCTAATGTGACGTTTCGTCTCGAGCTTCCACCAACCATCCGGATCCATCCTGTGTTCCATGTTTCTTTGTTAGAGCCTTATCATACTCCTTTTGAACCCGGTCGACTTCTTCCACCACCTCCTCCGGTTACAGTTGCTGGTGAATCTGAGTTCGAAATTGTTGCAATTCTTAACTCCAAGCTTGTTTGTGGTCAACTTCACTATTTCATGGATTGGGTCGATTATCCGCCCAGCGAACGCACTTGGGAGCCTACTACTCTTCGAGGTTGCTGCAATTCTTAACTCCAAGCTTGTTCTTGGTCAGCTTCACTATTTCGTGGACTGGGCCGGTTATCCAAGCTTGTTCGTGGTCAGCTTCACTTTTGTGAACTGGGTCGGTTATCTGCCCAACGAACGCACTTGGGAGCCTGCTCATGCTCCTGATCTTGTTGCTTGAGTAAGGCGTATATTCATATGCATGTTCCAAACTAGTTGTGGACCACACATTCCAAACCAGTTGTGGACCACACATTCAAACCAGTTGTGGACCAACAATCCTTATGACCTCAGATATATAAACATGGTTCCAGTTCCAGGTTTTTCAGAATCATTCAACACTAGTCTTCAGCCTTGTGTTTTATTTTGTATTCATTTCTCTCTTGAATACAATCTCCTCCTTTCAACTCAAGGGTTCTGCCCTTATTCTAAAGGTTTTGCCCTTTACACAAGGTCGTGACAGCAGCTATATATAGTTGATTGGTCAGTGAACATAGAGGTTTATATTGCCGAGGACGAAACAAGAATAAAGTTATTAGTGTCATGGCAGCACAAGACAAATACATTACTTAGCTTTTGTGACAAAAATAACGAGTATACATGTGAAACAAATTTCCAAGTTGTTATTGGTGAATGAGAGGCTGGCTATGACGACATCGTACAAGCTTTTCAACAAAAACTTAGAGCTTCATATGCAAGAATCATGGTGGTCAACCCTTTACTTCCAACCTTGCCAGAACTAGTTATATTTGTGCAATTAACATGCAACAAGTTTGAAAATTGTTTAGATTTTTTTCACCAACTTAACAAGCTTCTTTTATCGCCACCAATGGTTAGAGCTTTCTATGCTATGGAAAAGACATCTTCACTTTGTATTGGGTCCAATTGTTGGCCATGCTTTTGATGGTGACGAGTGTCGAAAAAAGGCACAATTGCAAGATTACAACGAGACAAAGATGATGTCATTTGCCATTTATTGGGAAGGCTGGAAAATGTTTACATCAGTGACCGTGGATGGGGATGTTGAGGATCTACATGACCAAGACTACATTCATAATGGGAAAAAACTAGTCAATGCTATCGATGTTGCTTCAAGAGCACTAGTTATTGAAAATAATTTGATCACAATGAACCATATCATGGACATTTGGAAGCTTCTACCACATAAACAACATGGGCTATGTGCTGGAGATGTGGAGAGACGAGATCGACAAAATTGTGTTGCTGTTCAAAGAATAGCAAGTAGAAAAGTGCAACACTGCCTTTCTATCTTGAGAGTGCAACTGAGAACATATCATTCATTGGGGACACATGTGTGCTTGGAAGTGGTAGCATTGTATATGCATGTCTTCAACAAAATCAATTGCGAAGAGAGTAGTTGCCACATCAACAGTATCCTTCTTTTTCATGTTTGGTTTTATCACCTTCTTTTATTGTTTCATTCTTTATTCACTTCATAGATTATGGAGGCTATGGTTGCTCAACCATTCCTATTACAAGCTCAAGGAAAATTTTGTGAGTAATGAGTGTTTCATGAATATTCAAATGAGTTGCCACTTCATTATGCTCTTGGTGAAGCTCTTTAGAGATAAGCATCCTACTCTAGGGCTTCCTTTTGTTTCTAAGGTCTGATGTTTGCGAGAATGTTTTCAACAAGATTGGCTCTCAACCACAATTTGAAGAGAACTTATGATGGTGGCCAATTTATTTCAGCTATTAAGAACATGAACCAGATAGTAGAGTTGAAGACAACAAGGAATGTATTTATACCATCAAGACACATGAGGCATGAATGCATTTGGTCAAAGTTGGAGGAGGATTTTTGTGGACATCAAATTGAACTTTGCAATTTACAAGATTATAGTGGAGTAAAGACAGATGAGGGGCTCATTCAAGCACTAAAAAGGGGCTTGGTTACAACACAAGAGAAGTGTGAAACTCTTGCTATGAAATTGACAGATGCTTGATGAGATGCACCCTGGTTAAATAAGGACTCACTAGAGTGTCTAAGGAAGTCATTGTTAATGTTAGTGATGAAGTTGATAGTCAAAATCAAGATAGTTATGGCATTATAATCCAAATGAGCTTCAAAGCTCAAGAAGAACAAGCAGCTGCAACGGAATTGCATTTTCTAATGAAGAAGAGTCACATGGAAATGGACACGATCATGAAAAGATTAACACTTTTATTCTTGTTGATGAAAAGTAGGTTTTCAAGAAGACTTTAGTGAGTAGGTTGAATGACAATCCTTTTCTGAGCAAAAACAAGCTTACTAAGGTTTGAGTTTTTAATTATCATCTATATTGGTAGTGATGTGGGGGTACTTTATGAAATTAAACAACCTCAACAATGTAGTAATAAAACAAAATGGAGATGGTGGCTTGGTTGAATAGTGAAGATTAATAATAAAATCAAGTCATCACAAAGGCTTCATTGACCTCAACAACAGGCCAACAAATATAAGAGTCTACCTCATTTAGATTTATAATTACGACCTTCATTATTATAAAGCAGTGGACCTAGATTCTATTATTGGGCAAATTTGTCTGACCTTTGATTCCATTATTAAGCAAATTTGTTTGATCTTTGATCCAATAACGAATAATGAACTAAATGCAAGATTTGTTTTTCTCACATATTTTGTTTTAGCACTTTTTACATGAATGTGATAGACCAGAGTTGACACTTTTGTTACATCCTTTCAAAAGTCATGAGAACCTCCTTCCCCAGCAAAAAAAAAATAATTCACATAAGAGGTTAGACTTAAAATAAGGTTTGAGCAATTATTTTTTTTTTCATGTATACAAAGGTTAACTTTGTGTATACAGCAGATTTTTTCCTAGGCCACCAGCGCAAGTGTTTCCAACTTGATATAAAGTGAAGCCCTGAGAACTCTCAAAACCATGGACGTCTCATTGGTCCGAGTAGCTCCCAGAACAGTCACTAAGCATTCCTTGAAAGGAGCCTTGCCTAGTAACCACCACTTGCCATGAGCTTAAGTCTGCCATAGTCCCGTTTAGAACATCTTTGTTCACCTTCCTACGGGCCGTCAACCTTTCTGCCTATGTCCTGGTTGACCCATCTCGGAGAGTGTACGGGTTATCCTCCCAGGAAGCCAGCCAGTGAGCCAAAGAAATCCGGCATCGGCATTGCAGCACTCGAGCAGCAGCACCAACTTTTGGCTCAATCTCTATCATATGATAGTCGTAGCTTCTCATCTCCGCGATATTGGTGGACAATAGGGCTTAAAGACACTGACCAATTTGAAGAGATCTTCAGCACTTGCTTCAATGTTAGATTCAATCGTTTTTATCTCATAAGGAAACAACAGCATATACAACTTCTGCAATGCCGCCACTACAACACAAATAATGAGAATCCTCAAGATCTCCTGGCAGAACTTACCTCGCCGCCATATGCAAACCCTACCAAACTCTCCGAGGGAATATTCAGCTTCTTACACGTTATAAAAGGCCACATGGCATTAGGTTGAAGACGAAGGGCATGGCGGGCCTGTACATGGGTGAAGCATCTCACCCATCCAGCGATGAAGAATTTGCTTGATCTAAGGGAAGTGGAGAAGGGTTGCTGTCAATCCCCTGGGATCATGTGCATTGTTAAGCTCACCAAACTGATTTGAACTTGTATATACTCATTGTTTCTTCTTTAATAATGTATAACCCTGAGAGTATAGATCTGGATATTGCTTATATACATGCATAGAGAAGAGAAAGAGAGTATACATACTAACAAGTGAGAAGTTCAAGCTATACAATGGATATGATACAAACATTCACACGTCTTTCCACAGCAAAAACAAAAGGGGAAACATGCACATTAAACAAGCTGATCGAAAATGTATGGCAGATGCGGAAGCCCACAACAGGCTCGAGCTGCATTCGAACTTCTCCTGGGTGTTCATGATAACTGCATATTCCAGGAACGGTGTGTGGAAGAAGCCAAGTGTGTGTTCGATCAAATACCCAAAAAGACTCTTGCATACAGTCGGAAAGGGCTTCTCACACAGGCCAAGGACCTCTTTGAAAAAATGCCACTTCGCGACTTGATATATTGGAACACTCTTTTGTCTGGGTATGCACAGAACTCTTCTTAGAGGATGCAAAGACCTTCGATAGTATGCCACAGCACAACTTAGTAAGCTCGAATTCTCCTTTCTGCATATGCCCGGATGGGCATCTCCTAAAGTGTGTGACTCTCTTTAACGAGGCGCAACAAAGAGATATCATCTCCTGGACTCTGATGTTATCTGCATACTCTCAGGACGGAACGTAAACTCAGCTTGACAAGTCTTTGATCACATCCAGATCGAGACTTGGTTACATGGAATGCTATGCTAGCTGCATATGTTCAGAACGGGCAACTCAACGGTGCCATGTATATATTCAGCCAGCCGCCAGAAGTGAACCTCCTCTCGTGGAGTACAATGCTATCTGGATATGCCCAAGATGGACACCTGGCAGCTGCCAAGAGTATGTTCGATCAGATGCCCTTAAGGACTTAGTAGTGTGGACTTCCATGCTTGCAGCTTATGAGAACGGGCATGTTGAGGAGGCTGAGCAGGTGTTTAACACAATCCACAGTGGGACTTAGTCTCCTGGACTTCAATGATAACTGAAATGGACATATCCAAAAGGCAAAATGTATTTTTGATGGGATTCCTCATGTTATCTACAATGTCATGTTAGCTGCATATACTCAAAACGGGCATATTCCTCTGCCGAGCACATGTTTGAGAGAATGCCAGTGCGAGACACTGTCTCATGGAATGCAATGCTCGTTGCGTATGCACAGAACGGGCATATAGATAACACTAAGAAGATGTTTCATAATCTTCCTGTTAAAACTCTCATGTCGTGGAATGTGATGCTTATCTTCTTTCTTCTTAAATTTAAATTTTTAATTAATATATTTATTTAAATTTGGACATCTATGACTTGGACTTCAAAACAACTTTTTAAATTTAAAAATAATGGTATATGCCAACAAAGGAAAAGCTTACGAGGTTTTGAAGATTCTAACTGAGATGGCAATATATGAGTTACCAAATGATATATGCCTCCTTGTTTTATTGTGTGCATGTAGCCATGAGGGCAAGGCTTAGATGTTTATTTCTGCAGTTATGAATGGAATACCATGTGGAGCCAACTAACCAACATTACAGTTGCATGGTCGATCTACTTTGCCGAACTGGACGGTCGGATGAAGCCCGGGAACTCGTGTTGTAGAATGGACTTGCTTATTACGTGCCAACAAACATGGTTTAAGAGTAAGATTAAAGAAAGCCACGTCAGATATGCCTGGCGTATGACGTCGGATTCATTTATAAATACCCACGTGGCATTAGGTTAAAGAGAGAAGGGGAAGAAGAAGTGGAGTTTGCGCCTCGACAGGTCTGTACATGGAGGCACGCCAACATAGGGCCTCCAAGATTCTCCGCAACATCAGAGATTGGGTGCTGCACGGTCGTGGCAGCTCCTTGAAGAAGAAGGGAAATGAGGTGCCCATCAAAAACGGACTTGTTCCAATCTATGTGGGCGAGGAAGAGCCAGCAGGTGCGCTTCCTTGTGAGGGTGAAGCATCTCAACCATCCACTGATGAAGGATCTGCTGGATCTGGAGGGTGAGGAGATGGGTTGCTACGGTCGCTTAAGCTGTCAATTCCTTGCGATGTTGATGTTTTCATGAATGTCATGTGCTCCATAGAGAGGAAGAAATTCGTCACTCCATGTGATATGGTTCCATTGTTAAGTTGCCCATCAAATTAATTTGCTAACTTGTTTGTATTTTATTGCTCATTATGAAAGTCTTATTAATGGTGCATTTGTTAACTGAGTTGTACATAGAAATGTAGCTCAATAAATGAATATTATAAATATTGTGTCAAATATTGGGATATTGGGTGGGACATTGTCATTAATTAAAAATGTATTTCAACATATAATATATCTAATTTAATTTTAGTATGATCAATTTATACTAATATATTTCAGTTATCATGTATTTAAACATTCAATATATTTAACTTAATTTTAAGTAATAACCTTGTGTCAGTGTGTCATACCACTTCCTGTTAAGACAATAAAAGATTATAATAACAGTATTTTGTGTTTTAATTCACTGTTATAACATCTGTGATGTATAAAATGCAAATGTTAATTTCTTTGAATTCAGAGAAGTTTTCACGTTTATCAAATCCCAGTTCTCATTGCCTTTACGATCTGTACAAATGATATAGGCAACATGGGTTTTGAAGGAGTTCACATTGTTCATCTCGCAAACACACTAAATAATAATGTTAAGGAACATTAGTTATTAGGAGGCAGTATACCAAGAAAGTTAAACCTAACAAGCAAGTGAGTAACATTGCTTCAAGTTGCAGGAAGTCATATCCGGTGCCTCTTAACAGATTTATTTTATGAAGTGCATGCAAATGGAGGAGATAAGAGATCACTAAAATGGTTGTGAGAGTGAAGCATTTAATAGTCACATACTTTTTTTTTTTTTTTTTTTTTTTTTTTTTTTTTTTTTAATATCAATCTGCATGTTTGTATTTTGTTTAGTATTTCTCTATAGATGATAATGCCTTAGAAGATTTTTCCACACAATGAGCTCTAGGGAAAAAGTTAATGTCAAGTATGCTTGATGATTTATATAAGCTTTATATATCTTGTAATACAGTTATTTTTGGCCAACATAATTTGTATAGTTTCCATAAAGAGTTGTTGCTTTTGTAATAAGTTAGTCTCTGTACAATATCTTTAATGTGTTTTAATGTTATTTAGCATGTGACGATTATAATATAATTCTTAAATTATTTAAGAATTGTATTAACGACACTAAGACCTAAGTGTCTTTCTTGTTAATATTATTGGAGCTAAAGAACTATGTTAATATTTATGTGGTTGAGAAATTGTGACTTCTTTTTTAAGTAGTGTGATGGGAAAAAAAACAATAAAGGAAAAAAAGAATAAAAAAGAGAGAGATATAATTTTTAATAAGGCTTTTAAATAAGTCAAAAAAAAGAAAAGAAAAAATAAACATAAAAACGGAAAAATAAGAAAGAAGATATATGATTTTCCTCTTTAACACTAATACAAGTAATTTATACTTTTTGATAATATTTTGCCTTCACAAATCTCAAAAAGGGTTTTCAACTTAGTCTTAAAATCTTTTTCACGAAGTTATGATATTTTTAATTGTTCAAATGTTATGAAAATTAATAGTAAAAAATGTGTTGAAATTCAATATTAAAAATGTATTTTGTGTAAACGAAATTTTATATCATTGTACTCTTTATAAATTATTTAACTCAAGTTAATTCTCTCATTACTAAGAATATAACATATTGGCACATGAAATATTTATATGCATTCTTGTTATATCATAGGATGATTAGTAAAATGAATAATACTAAAGATTTATAGTTTCTTAATAAGTGTTATGACTTATGATAGTCTTTTTAAACTAAAATAAAACATTGAAGTTTGAAAATAAAATCATTTGTATTTGAAACATAGTCAAGATTATAATTGCTATGTGGATAAAATTTAAGAAATTGTGGAATATCTTATGGAAATTAATATTAAAATGAGCAAGAGACATGTTATTTTTTAATTTTAAAATTTTTTTCTTTCAAAATTTAAAAACTCCATCTTCACTTTGTTCTTAATAATGATGCATTCTTATTAATTTATCATTTAAAAATTACATGGCCAATATTTGCAAATGTTATATAATAATATAATGCTTTATATATTGGTTAGAAAAAGAAAAATTAATGGCTAAAGTGAGGTAGTCGTGGATACCACTCCACAAGTGTGAAGGTGGTTATAAATATCATTCTAACAAGTGTGAAAGTGGTTATGAATATCATGATGGTCAAACTATGAACAAAATTAAAAAAGTCAATAACTAATCAATTATGGTCATAATCAATAATGATTAATGATTAACCAATGGACTTCTCAAGTTGCTAATAAATGGTTTAAAATAAATAACATTTATTATAATTATAATGACTCAATCGTTTTGTTAAACATTGCATTATTATTTATCATGATGATTTAAATTATTGATGCAAAATTTTTATATTAACTTTATAATAATCATAATGCTTCATATGATATTGGAGGGACTTAATAATGGTAATACTTTAAGCACATGATAATGAGGTTTTTAACTATAGAGCAACTGCATTCTTGAACTTTAGTGGCACCAAACACAGATTAATCATCAAAAGAGTTAATTAAATTTCTTTAATTAAGAATCTTTATGAAGTGATATTTTTTTTAAAAACATGATTGTGATTTTATCTTTGCTAAAGGGCAATTGCACTCTCTAGCATGCACAAATTTAGTCACATGGGTTTCGCACCCGCAGCCAAGCCATAGTAGAGAAGGAACAACTGATACATGAACTTAGATCTTAGTTAGAGACGTTGGGAACTGGGAACATATGCAAGCTAGTTTCATGATTTATTTATTAATAATTTTAGTTTGCATTGTTAATGATTAAATATGTAAGTTTGAATAGTTAAACAGTCTTGGAGCATTACTATTGATTAAGCATCGATCGCAGTTGATTGACTATTGGCTTCCTTGATTTATTCAAGGTTAACCACCGTGGTATCCACAATCACCTCCACACTTGTTAAAATGATATTCATTACCACCGTAACTATCTTGATTTGGTCATTAATTTTTTCTTTTTTTAAACATATAGAGCAAATAATATATTATATCGTCATTGTGCAGCATTTAGAAATACTGGTTACATAATTTTTTAAAGATAAATTCCAAAGATGGATATTTGTTAAAAAACAAGGTGAAGACAATATTTTTAAATTTTTTTTAAAAAAAATCTTAATAATTAGAAAATAACATGTCCCTTGTTGATTCAATATTAACTTTAGCAAAAGATTTTAAAAATTTTAAAAATTTATACATATAGCAATCGTAATCACGATTGGGTTAAAAGTAAAGATTGATTGAGCCTTACCAAGAGTCAATTTAATGGTAGGCCTCGTTTTCACTTTCTTCTTTCTTGTTTTCTTTTACAAATTTGTGCTACACAATGACCCCTCTCTCTCCTCTCTCTCTCTCTCTCTCTCTCTCTATATATATATATATATATATATCTGTGTGTACACAACCAGAGGAGCTGCATTGTGCTACTCGGTGTATAGCGATCCAGAATGCAACATACCTCACCATATTAACGAGTAAAACAGATTAGGTACTACAGTAACTAATATAATTCTGAAATAGTAAATAGGAAGCAGACATCCTAGAATGGTACCAAGGTTTGAAGATCACTCAGCCAGAGATCATTTTGTGGATGTATTTCTTGAACAGACAAGAATATACTTATACTAGAAGGGTTAATGCGGGCACGTATAGTTTCATGAATATCCGCTTAACAAAGTCATACGAACAAGTCGTTCCTTGAAAACCTGTTTATTCAAATGTATGCAAAGTGATGCAGAGAATCTTAACGTCTCGTGGAATATTCTACTTGCTGCATATGCCCATAATGGGGAGCATGGAGCTTCTCTTTAACAAAATGCCACAAAATAGCCTTAACTTCTGCATATACCCAGAATGGGCATCACCAAGAATCCCTGAGTTGCATTCCATCCATGGACTTGGAGGGCATCCAACCTGATTCATCTTCCTTCGTCGTTGCTCATATATGTACATTTAAACATTTTGTGTGTGTGCCTGTGTGCGTATAAAGTTCAAGAAAACTGTATCTATTAGCAAAAACATTTACAAAAGATATGCTTCTTTTACCCCTTCTAATATAAGTATATTCTAACACCTCTGGGTATCAAAATGACATAAGAGTTTAGAACTTTTAAGCTCTCCCTTCTTCGAGTGAAGGACAACTACACGAATACCACTATGTATTTCTTCAACTGGCAACAAGCTTGCCCACAAAATCATCTCTGGCTAATCGGTCATGCTCCCATACTTCAAATCTTAGTACTGCAATCTCTGGAACTGCAAACATGCGTGTGTGTGTATGTGTATATGTGTACATACACATACATACATACATATATAATTAACTAACCTCTTAATGGGAACTCAAACTCTTCATCTTCCCAGTTAGGATGATGTGTACGGTGAGCAACTTTAGTCCTTTTCTTCATTTTATCAGCCGCAATTCCATGTACTGCCACCTAAAACAAGCATCTTACTTTTTAAAATGCACACAAAATATTTATTTTAATTAAAATTACCTCCCTCTCCCCTCCTCTCTCTCTCTACACGCACGCACGCACGCAATAAGAACAAACCTTTACGTAGAAATCAGGCTTGGTAAGGAGATCAAAACGCTTGTGCCAATCAGTCCCAGTTAGAACTCTAACCTGCATAAAGCTACTACCTTAATCAGCAATTAACAAACAAAATATCATGTTTAACTATGTATGAGAATAAATATATATTTAAATAATATATGTACATATCCGTTACCTTTAGCACAGACTTAACGCTCAAACTAGGTGGATCATGAGGAGTGTCACTTAAGAAACAGTCAGGTTTTTTAATGTAACCACAACCTCCATTACGCGAAAGAACCCACGAGCAACCCAACATGGACGATCTTTCCCCTGCAGATGTATAATTGCAAATATATAATATTTATTTATTATATATATTGCATAATTTTAAATATATAATATTATATATTGAATAATTTATAAAATATGCAAAATAACTAGCAAGCACCTGAAGGTTCAAAGCTGCAAGCTGGAAACCATGGCTCCAAGCCAGCATTGGATCTGCATTGGAGGAATCGAAACGTAGACCAAATGGATACATCCTGCCTAAGTTGTACCTTGTGTATCTGCATATTAATTAACATGGAGGAATTACATATATTAAGTAAAAAGAATAAGTGGTATAAGAAAACACACACGCACGAGAGAGAAAGTCTACAAATATGCCAATGTGTATATACATTAGGATGTATTTATAAGATACACGGATGTACACATATACTAACTGGATTAGAGAGTTGGATTAGCAATAATAGACTTCTTAAGCTGGGGTTCACTCATGTTCGCCATAAAGCATTCTGTCCACTAATAAGCTCTCCATTAACAGGTGCATTCTCCATCTCTGAGGGCTTTTCACAATATATATACAGGAGTTCCTGCAGCTCGTGTACTATGGGAATCTCTGGGATTTTATGGGAATCCTCGTCCTCTATTCTCGAAGCAGCCATTTTCCCAACAACCTTGGACATTCGCCTGTCATAAAGAGTTATTCAGAAACACACGAGAGAGAGAGGGAGGGAGGGAGAGAGAGAGGGAGGGAGGAGAGAGAGAGGGAGAAAGGGAGAGAGAGAGAGGGAGAGAGACCTGTCCTTAAAACTCTGTTCATCATTTTCTGAGGAGTTGTTTTTCGTACTCCGAACTACTCGAGCTGGTCTTTGGGTGGTTTGGAGGAATCGCTTCCATTGCACCTTCTGGGTCGTGCGCCACCTATATACATGCACATAAGTATGTGTGTCTGTGTGTGTATACACACACACACATACACATACACATATAAACTTTGCATTATTTAACTAATTACCTGTTTAGATAAACGCTCTTTGGGAGGTTTATCAGAGATTATTATCTTCCGTCTAAGCTCCCAGGGAGATAGAAATTCTGTAGGAGGCCTTTTCCGAGGTGGTATATACAGTGAATCTCCAAGTACTTCACGTATTATCTTAATAAGAAAGCAAATTACATATAAATTTATAATACTATGTAGAATATACTACGCACCTTGGCTGCTTCCTGTTGTAAAGATGGAGACAAATGGTTTTCAATTGTGACAATAACAGGATACTCAGAAGCTGTGAAAGCATGTTCTTTTATAGCTCGTATACAGTCTTCAAATGCCACAGACCTTGTCAATGTACTGTAACAATTAATTAATTAATTAATTAGTAAAATAATTTATATATATATATATATATATAAGTAATTACCCTCCATGAAATACCATAACTTTGCGTTTGTACTCCCAACAATCAAGCTCCACAACTCGACAACCATTTAACAATGCGTTTATAATTGGAGAAGAACATGATTTTGAAGTTAGCTGGTTCCCCCTCAGATATGAATTATGGCTTGTGTATATGTAGTAGTGTGAAAGCGGTGCTGTCATATCATGGCTGGGCTGTTAAATATAA
Source organism: Selaginella tamariscina (assembly GCA_003024785.1). Lineage (NCBI taxonomy): Eukaryota > Viridiplantae > Streptophyta > Lycopodiopsida > Selaginellales > Selaginellaceae > Selaginella > Selaginella tamariscina. The sequence goes on along the minus strand of PUQB01000215.1, from coordinate 216,645 downwards.
AAACTAAGTTAAATATTTTACAATTTATCAATGTTTTAAAGTTTAATTAAACTTAATATTTAAATATATCCTGATAAGTAGGTTCTAATCAAAAGATTCCTTGAGGTATCTATCTTTACTGTAGTACAGCCACCTATAAAAAAAAAATACTATATATTCATCAGGTCACAATCAAGTTACTAAATATCTTCTCTATAGAACTTTCAGTGCACAGTAGTAAATTAAATTAGTTTAAGAGTTTAACAAATATCTACATTGTAACTAGTAAACTAAACCATCGTTTTGTTTAATATATAGATAACGTTGTAAATAGTAAACTAGCTTAAACCAACTGATTAACAATCAAAAATAGTTATTAATAAAAAGAAAACATTAATAAATACCGTTTTTGTGACAGCCATGGCTGCATTCAGTTCAGAATCAAGAAGAAACTTCATAAAAGTGGTAATCTCAAGCTGATTAGTGGATGTTAATCTTGAAATAATCTCTGCAGTTCTATCTTCTATGATATTAGAAATTCCCTGAAATCTTTGGAGGAAAGAGGCAAACTCAGATGCATTCATATATTTCTTCCCATTAGTAACATCTTCAAATGCTCTCTTTACAAACTCAGGAATTGTGTGTGAATGATGGTGCTTCATATTTTCCCTGTAATTTTTATTTATAAATTTTTGAGAAATTTATTTATTTTAGATATTTATATAAATGTATATTCTTACCTTTGGGACGATGAGAAACACGAGGCGCTCGATAAAACCTTTCCCACTGTCATGAACACAAAAAGCCGGATTCAGAAGGATATTCCTTTCTGGTGTTGGGAATATCCCTTGTTTGACTTTTAAACTGGGATTTAGGGTTAGGTCTAGAATATGCAAATATTCTCCTCACACCTGTTTACTGTACGACTTGCATGGTGAAACGTGGCACATCATATATATTACGTATACATAAAGAAAAAATGAATAATGAATTAAGAAAATACTAAACATAATGAGAAATGAAATAAAACTACTTTAAAACTTCATATAATATTTTTAACAAAGTTTAGTATAAATTCTTGTTTAAAAAATCAAAATATTAGTCATTTTATTTATAATCTAATGATATATTCTTCTTATTGTTTTATTTGTTTGTGTTGGAAATAAAATGATATTAATTAAATAAAATATTAATCTAGAGAAAACTATAATGAATTTTTTTAATAAAACCGGAATTAAATAAATTAAATAAGAAAATGTTACTAAATACCGTAATCTTGTAAATAACTATATTATATTTAGATTATATATACTTAATTGATTGCGTTTTACGTTTATATATATAAAAAGTATATTTTATTAAAGTACAGAAAGTTTTAAATTGAATTTCTAACGTAAAAATGTAAATTTTAAAACTCAAAATTATATATGTAAATATAAGAAAATTTATAATTTTCGCTTAACCTACCCAACCTTCTTTGATTGACACCCTAACCATCCTCACGTATATATGTATAATATGCACACACATACACACACGCGCACCCACAGCAGACACACACACGTGTACTAAGGACTGGGTATGTGTAATCACCAGATTGCATATACATTGTTATATAACACGTCTTAGATTCCCGAATCAATGTAGAGGTATATACTATGATATATTCCCCACTTAAAAAACTAACAAGATGGTTACGTCTCATCTTAAAAGCATTAGTGGCGGCTGCTGGCCAGCACAGTATGATCTGTCCGTACATGCTATAGATAAATTAAGCCAATCAAAAACCAGTTTAATTAGAATAACAATACAGAAGAAGAACACTGGTCTTCCATAGGGGGCAGAGCCAGTCTACATTTCCTCAGTACATAATAGAGATAATTGTTTGATTATTCAAACACATTTTTTTTTTTCCCTTCTTTCTTTTCTTCAAAGCATTCGGTGCAGTAAATAAATTCTGGGCGGTGTATATATAAATACCCAGGTGAGATCTATATGTTTTTCCTTTTACGGGACTATTCTCATTCCATCTTTATAGGTACAAAAGTGCCTGTTGATCAAAGATGCCACTAGATTAAAAGTCAAACAGGCACTTTCGCTTATAAGATGTCTCCAGACATCCACATGTAAGTAGACTGGGTAGAAGATGGGATCTTGCCTGTCCACCGGCAAATCCGCCGTTGCAAACTCCGGGAGACCGAGATCCTCCAAGAGGGAGGCGAGGGAGGTGCTCGCCCTCGAGGCCAAGAACGATGAGCAGCTGTCTTGCTACCCTGGCAGAATGTGCTCCAATGGATCTAGCACCTCCTGCAGCTTATTTTCCCAGCAAGGAAGAAAGGGTATTAATCAGGACGCTATGATTGCCTGGGAGGTAAATAAAATCATCATATTCTTTCTGCATTTTCCCATTTTATTTTCTTGTTTTTTCTCTCCAGAAATTATAATATTAAATACACTGTAACTGAAATTTGTTATGATATGAACAAGGAAACTGTCATTCAGAGTTTATATATGTAGAACCATGCAGTACATGTATGTGCAGTATTAATATTAATGAACAGGGATTTGCATCGAGGGAAGATACGGCATTCTGCGGCGTGTTCGACGGGCATGGCCCGTACGGACACCTCGTAGCACGCAGGGTGCGTGATTCGCTCCCTCTTAAGCTCGTGCAGGAGTTTCTTAACAAAGATTCTGGGAATCATCTGAAGAATCCCATCAACGGCCAGGATGAGTTCTCGGATCTCTTCACCTTCTGGAAAGACCTCCATTTCAAGGCCTTCAAAACGATGGATAGGGAGCTCCAAGTTCATCCCTCCATCGACTGTTTCTGTAGTGGCACCACTGCAGTCACACTTCTTAAACAGGTATACATACGCATGCGTGTACTGCAGATGTGTGTGTGCGTTACACACTTATATAATATACATGCGTGTGTATGGCTGTGTCTGTGCGTTATACAGTGGCAAAGGGCTCGTGAAGTCTGATGCGTCACGGATCACAGGATCCTAGTTGTTAGCTGGTTACTGTTCCTATATAGATTTATACTTGTATTTATAAAAATGTAAATATTATAGATAAATTAAATAGATTAATATTGTTTGACTAAAGTTGTAAAGCTTTACAGGGAGAGGACTTGTTTATAGGAAATGTTGGTGACTCACGTGCTATACTAGCAACCACTTCAGACGATGGGTCAATTACAGCAGTCCCCTTGACAGTCGATCTCAAGCCTAATCTTCCTAGTAAGCATATAATTTAATTCATTTATAAACAATATAGAGGTTTATGTACTTAAAGACTAATCGTGTTTATTACATGGTTTAGAGGAAGCGGAGAGGATTAGGCAATGTAAAGGGCGTGTGTTTGCCTTACACGACGAACCGGAGGTACACCGCGTCTGGCTACCGCATGAAAATTCGCCGGGCCTGGCGATGGCAAGGGCGTTTGGGGACTTCTGTTTGAAGGAATTCGGTGTTATTGCAGTCCCGGACGTGTTCTACAGAAAGCTTACTAATAACGACAAGTTTGTTGTGTTAGCAACTGATGGGGTAAGGTTTTATAAAATAGTTTGTTTATATATATTAATCAGAACAGTAAAACTAAGAAAATGTATAACACTTACATTTGTTTATTGTCTTAGCAACTGAGATTTTATAAGCTAGTTTTTTTATATGAACAGTGAGACTAAGAAAATGTAGGTAATTCTATAACATTTATATTTTTAAATACTCTGACTAGGGGTTAATAAAACCATCGTCATTGCTGTCATCACCCTATGCATTATTATTAGCTATGACTTACAATAGTGCTTGTTCCACTCATTTATAGATATAAAGCATGCATAGCGCCATCGTATGCTTTTGACTTCTCTCTTCCTCCCTCTCCCTCCCTCTCTCCCTCGTTAATGGTATTTTTACTAGGTATGGTCTCACTCCCTCCCCCCTCCCCTCTCTCCTCCCTCTCCCCTCTCTCCTCCCTCTCCCTCTATCCTCCCGCTCTCTCGTTAATGGTATTGTTACTAGGTATGGTCCCTCCCTCCCTCTCTCGTTAATGGTATTGTTACTAGATATGGTCTCTTTCTCTCTCTCCCTCCCTCCCTCCCTCCCTCTCTCTCGTTAATGGTATTGTTACTAGGTATGGGATGTACTGAGCAACGAGGAAGT